>JAGFMF010011463.1:1007332-1046584 GCA_019455555.1 Galemys pyrenaicus
CAGCACTATTTGTAATTGCTAAGACCTGGAAACAACCCAAAAGCCCAAAAGCAGATGACTGGATCAAGAAGATGTGGTACATATACACGATGGAATATTATTCAGCAATCAGAAATGAGAAATTAGGGGCATTTATAGAAACATGTTTTTTTTTTTTTTATGGGATATGAGCTAAAAGTGGTTTTCACATTTTTAGATGGATGAAAAAATTAAGCATCACTCACATAAAAGTGTTTTTTAATAACAGTGGGCTACTCAACTTTGGTATAGGCCCAGTACTCTCTATATTTTTTCATCCAAGCAACTTTATGCTTAGCCCGTGTAGTCTTACAAAGTTTTTAGTCTTTTTCTTTATTCTTCTGTTTTGATCAAGTTGCTTTCCATTTCTTTTCTCCCCTGCCATTGGGAAGTAAATTACTCACAGGAAGTATGTGGATTATATGCTCTTTAAACCCTTACTTCGCAGCAAATTCCTATCTTTCAACTGGACAGGTAAATTTTTCAGGGAGAGATAAAAACTCTTGGAACTTCATTCTTTTTCTTCTTAGAGTTGTGTGAACTTACATGTCTCCCCACTTTCAATGTTAAAATGAGAAGTCTGATAGTAGTCTAGTGATTTTTGTCTTTACAAGTACCTTTGGATCTGTTTTCACTTTGGCCTGGTGGTGTGTAAGAGTTCCATTTCATCTTTGAAGATTAGTACTTTTTTCCTAGGCTATGCCTAAGTGAGGCATTTTTTAAAGTCCCCTCACTTGCAGCCAATTAACTAAACCCTTTCACATATGAGGTTCAGGTTTTTTCAAATCAGGAAAATTTTCTTCTGTTACTTGCCTAATAATCTCACCTCCATTGTCTTTCCTCTCCTGTTGCCTACAATTTCGATGTTGGGTTTCCTTCATGATTCTTGAATTTTTGCTCAATCATTTGAGAATTTGGCATATTTCTTAGATTGATCTTTTGGTCATCAATTTGAATTTCAATAATAACCATTTCCTCTTCAACTTTTGTACTGGAATTTTGAATTTTAAAATGAATATTTCTGCTATTACTGTGGATTTGCTTAAGAATATCTTTTAAGTCATACTTAAAAATCCCTTAGTGGTTCTACTTGTTTTTTTGTTATTCAAACTGCTGTTTGTTCTGCTTTTCTCCAACATTCTCTGAGATGTGAAAACTTTCTGTTCATTGTGTTACAGTACAGTTCCCAGATGAAGATAGATATGGCTACTTCTCGTCCTGTGGATCTCCAGTTACTGTAGTCGTCATTCCAGGGAGAGAAATCAAAGGAAGCCATTTTTCTACTCTCTCTACTCATCTAGCCTTCTCTCATCAGAGATGGAGAGAATTCCACTGCCTTCGTCATTAAAGTTCAGTGTTTTCTGAAGGTTAAGCATTCCCCATAACTGCCACATTTGGATTATAGCCATCTACTAATATGACCACTCTCAATTCAGAAAACAAACAACAGCAGCAAAAAACACAACCACCTGCAAGGTTCTCGCTTACAGCAACTGTCTCTGGGCCCTATCTTCCTTCATCAACCCTTGCCAAGTGTACCAACAAAACAGCCCATACTTCTCATGCTGTGTTACTAGAAACCCCCTTCCCTACCAACTAAGTAGATGGTTTCACTTGGGCAGGAAGGAGGCAAATCTCTCAATGTATCATCTATATAGAATCTATATCAACCAGTTTTTGAAATTTAGTGAATAAGATTCTCTGTGAGAATTACTTATCTAATCCCTAGTAAAGGCTGTACTACTGATATAGCACTATAATGAAAGTATAAACTGTGTAGAGTTCACATACCCTTCTCTAGTTCCACTGGGAAAAGTTCCAGTTTTTCTACACGCTTTTCAAGTTCATACTCCGCTGAAGCAGCCACGGGGTCAACTTCATCATTTCTTCTGTCATAGTCTTCATTGGAATACGTGTTGAAAACCTGTAGTGAGAAATCAACAAAATGATGATAATCCACAAAAGTTGACCTTACATAGAAAAAGCAAAAACCTATTCAGAATAATTTAAAAATTTACATAATTTCTTCTAAACAACTCTTTTACTTTTAAAATCAATTGAAATATTAAGAAATGTTGAATCACTATAAAACAATTTAGTCTTCTAAAAATGTATGTCATTCCACCATTTTTAGTAATTTAGGAGAAAACAGTAGCTACAACTCATTATTTGGATACCAATATTTATCTCCTTTCATAGAAGCAAAGTAATACCATTAATTGCAAGGTTTTGCTGGTTTGTGAAACCAGTATGAACCTGTTTCATGCTAATGACCTCTATAAGTCCCAGTGTGGCAGTACTCTAATTATATTTTAATCACAGAATTATTGAAGCCCATTTCTAAAGCATATATTCTATATTTTAGTAGGCTTTGTTAAACTCTCAATTTGTCATCTCTCATTTTACTTGCATGTAGATTCAATTAAATTTTCATGACTATCATGATATTGCTCAATGACTATCAAAACATTGTTCAAGAACTGCAGAACAAATAGGATAATGCCAGTTCCTTCTTCCTGATCAAAACCATCCTGTTCTATATCTGGTTTTCAGATATAGCCATAAAATACTATATAATTTAGTTTAAATATAAAATAAACTGAATTGTTGTTTTTAAAAAATGCACATAAAAATCTATAATAAAAACAGCAGAAAAGAATAAAACTGAAAGAATCAAGTTTACTACTACAAAGTTGGCCTAGCTAGTCCAGGTGTGGTTTACATTCTTAGTATTGGAAAACTGGCATCTTTTGTGTGGTATTATGTCTATCAACTAGTAATACATACTGCATATAGAGAAATGGGTGTAGTAAGATTCCTAATGATTTAGGCTTCTCAAAATCCATTGTGGGATTTGTACCAGAATGTATACTACTTTTCTTTTTGATTTTCAACATGTTTCCATAGCATCATGTGCTATTTCTCCAACATGATAAATATTGCAACAAAATGCAGATTTCTAAACTATAGAGTTGAGCTATTTTTATTTATCTTTTCATAAACTGTTTCCTGTTCTGATTCTATAGAATCTGCTAACGTTTTTCTTAAATTTTCAGGTTTGTGGCTTTATCTGAAGCAGTCCCTTTGATCTTATACTTTCCTTATATATTTTGGCAATCACTTTTCAAACTTACTCATTCATCACAAATTAAAACAGTACTAGCTCTACGCCAGACATTGTGGTAGACACTGGAGAAAGCACTTTCTCAAGTAGCTCACAGCTCAGTAGGGACACTGAATTAAAAATAAACAACTGTAATAAATACAATAAACTGAAATAATAGAGGAATATACCAATTTTTTTTCATCTTCCTGAGAAAGGGAAGAATTTCATATGAGAAAGTACTTGAGTTATACCTTAAAAATTAATAAGGATTCATACATTTGAATGTAGAAAAGAAGGAACACATATTACATATATAATACTCTAAACAGAATCCATCCACCCACCCATTCATCCATTTACCCATCCATCTCTTTATCTACCTACCTACCTATCTGTCTTTTGAAAACACAGACAGTAGACTACAATACGTCTAAAATAGCAAACTTTCACAATACATACAACAACATCAGCTGGATCTGCAACTTAATTTCCTAGAAGTTATTGGCAGATATGACTGGAAGTTATTCCATTAATGCCTGCCACTCGTCTATTTCTGCTAACAGGCACATGAATATGATTTCAGAGCAAGGTTTTCAACAGCATTCATTCTGGAACACAACTTAAATTTACTACCACCTCGTGTGCATTTGTGTATGTGGGTGTGTGTGTGTGTGTGTATTTAGTAAGTACTGGAAAACTTTCAAATATATTACAACTCCCTGACTTATTTTCAGGATCCTAAAATATTCCCTATTAAATGTTCTTTTTTATACATTTGATATACTCATACACTGGGTTATAAAGTTCATTTGAGAGTATCCTGAAATTAAATAAAACATATGCTACATATTGGGAAATGGTACTCTACTCTGAATAACTTTTGAGGCTTCTAGGAATCAGATTACTGTGTCTGCAGAAAAATAATTTCATTCTGCAGGAAAGAAATAATGCATTAATATATTTTCATCTTCAGCTTGCCTACAGTCTGAGTGCAAAGGAAAAAAACTATAAATAATTGAAGAAGAAAAGCCAGAATTCATTATTTGCAGATTACACTGTTATTTACTTGGAAAAGTCAAGAGATTTAACTGAAAAGCTATTAGAACAAATATGAGTTCAATAAAGTAATAGAAATTTTAAAATTCAATATACAAAATGATGCTTTGGAAAGTATAACAAAAAGTCAGAAATTACAAAATATCTAGAAATTACTGACTACAAATGTGCTAGGATATCTATCTCTATAAAACATAACAAGAATACAAAAAGCTTTGAGTAAGTGTGATCTTCATATGTAAAGTTCCTGGGTTAAAATCCTTAGTGCTGTAAAGACATCAATGTCCCTCAATTACTATAAATGATTTCCCTAATATAATGTGAATTCAGAGCAAATAAAATTAAATTTCACCCACATTTTTCATGGAAACAAACCATTTGAAAAATAAGGGTGGAAACATCCTACTAGATAGTAAATCATATAATAAAACTTTATTTATTAAAGCAACATAGTTTTGGGACCCCCCTGGTGGCACAAGGGTAAACACCATACTCTGAATCATGTGCAGCCACTGCAGCACTCCCCGGCCAGGGAGGGGACCCACATGGCACAGCAGACCTCTCCTGCCTGGCCCGCTGCTCCTCTCAGCAGTGCATGTCAGTCGATCTGCCTGTTCTGTTCCCCTCTCTGCCTCTGATAAATCCTCTCACCCCCATGCCTCTGGCCTGTACCCCAGTTCTGTTATGCATAAATAAATATTTTTTTTTAAAAAGCAACATAGCTTTGGCCCAAAAGTAAATCTGTTTTTATATTCTTTTGTGTTCCACTCCTCCACTATATATCCAAGTTAGGTAGGGTAGGCTATTTAGGTAGGGTAGGCTATTAAAAAATAGTAATAGTATGAAAAGAATGAAATAAATACACATCTGAAAAATATTCCTATTTCATAAAACTAACAAAAATAAAATGCTCATTGACTTACAAAATATAAAAGTGCCAAAAGGAAACATGAACTCATATTTCATTAGTTACCTAGAGAACCTTTCAACAAAGCCACAAATCCAAGAAATACTAAAGGAAATTATTACAAATCAATACTAAAAACTTTTGGACAACAAAATAAACCACAATAAAGTTATAACAAATGTCAAATATTAGGAGAAAATAATGCCAAATACTAAAATGTGAATATTCATAGCATATAAATGAATGTCAACTCAAGCAACTACATATCTAAATAGGGAAAGGAAAATTTAGAATTCAACAAAGAAATACCAACATTCAGTAGGTTATGTAAAGCTACTCAGTTCATTAGAAATTAATCAAATGCAAATTAAAAAAAGGAGATATATGATGTATTTATCAATAGGAATTTTTTTTCAAATATACTGCAACATCTAGCATCTATGAGGATACATAAAAAGGAATACACTTGGAAAAGTATGGGAAAAAAGCATAATTTGAAAACAGTTATCAACGTTTTAAAAGAATCTTTAACCTAAAAATACCACACCTAAATTTTTACAAAAATACTTGCAAATGTGCACTAAGATGAATGTGTAAGGAACTCATTAGAGCACCATATGTAATCTCCAAAGATGGAAATTACCTAAATGTCTGCAGATAGAGAAAATGCCTTGCGAAATTAGGATATATATGAATATGTAATTTTATGTAATCATTAAAAAGATCTATTGATGTGACCTGAAAAGGCTTTTAAGTAGACATTACTAAACCAAGAAAAGCACATTGCATATTTACATAGATTGCAGATATATCTATAAGCATGAGCCCAATTTTAATCTAAACTAATGTTGCCTAAATTCTCTAGCTATGTAGCTCTCGTCAAATTGTAAAACTACTCTAAGCCTCAGTTTCTTTGTTTGCCTACTCTAAGAATAAAATCTACCTCATAAAGTAGTTCTGAAAAGAAAAAATTCATGTAATCATGCTTGGTTCAACAGAGGGGAAGGGAATACTTTACCAGATAAAATGAGAGATAACCATATTTTCCCACTATCTACCATTTATCTCATACTCTCTTTTACAAATAAGTTTTGAGTATTTCATTCACTGATACTTAATGCTCCTGAGACAAAAATCTATACAACTAATTTGATATATACAGTAAACTGGTTTCCCCAAATCTTACTTATGCAGAGAAATGTACTATTATTAGACATGGCTCATCACCTGACATGCTTTGCTTTGCCTAAACCAGAAAGAACATCAGAGAACAGAAAGTTGACATAGGTGAATACTTGCCCTTTCATTTATATACTTTTGATTCTTTTCAATATTCTTACAATACTTCTAACATATTTATTTATAATATCTTAAATGCTTTATAGAATGTGGATAATTAAATAAAAATCAGTCCCATTGTGAAATTACCACAACATAAAACAATATCTACATGCCAATAGCATCCTGTTGAGTGATCATTCAACACTATCAAGATTTATTTTATATGTGTATGTGCGTGTGTGTGTGTGTGTAGTTATATGTCATTCACCTCACATTGTTCTTGTGCTATTTCCTGAGGAAAGCAAACCAAAAAAAAAAAAAAGGATGTCTAAATTTAAGACTTCTTGTTTTGGAGATAATAGGCTATATTTCATTCCTTGATCAAAGACCTTATCCCTTGCTTTCCAGCAGAGGTATCTTTATACACGAAACATATTTACAAAGAGAGTTAGTTAGCAATGACATTTTGACCCAGCAATGCAAGACTGAAAAGCGAAGTGAAAATTAGCTTGTTATAATCTTTGAACTAGAATAATTTGTTTTCACATTTTGGGTAGTTTGAGCTACAACACTTTTTCAAAACAACAGCAACACTATTTCAACAGTAAGAAAAAAATACATTTCCTTCGCTGCTTTAGGACACATTTTCTTTAATCAATGCAGGTCCAGATGAATTCAGGATTTTCTGTAAATACTGGATGGAAGGAATCTCCTACAATGCTTCTACAGGTCTCATTTCTGCCTGTCATCTATATTCTGCTCCATCTTCCTGATACATCCAAGATGGAAAATATTCCAGGTGGTAGCACGCTGCGTTTCAGATGGTAGTTGGACTCAGCATGCTCCTGGAGGAGAGCCCAGCCTTCACTGCTTCCACCAACAGGCCATACTTATCACCAGTTTTCTTGGCAGAACCCTACCTCACTTTCATATGATGTGACTGGCTCTACTAGAGAGACTGTAAATTGCAATTTTAAAAAAGCACGGGAAGGGTGTGATAAACCATCTTCATAAAAGGAGGACCAAACAATGTTTAATTTCACTTTCCTTTTCTTTGCCCAGAACCAAAGTTAGATCATTGATTTATTTATGGTAATAAGAACTATAGCTTTTTGATTGCCTAGTATGTGCCAGGAAGTATGTAGGTTCTTGTAGCAAACTTACAATGGTCAAAACTAGAGTTTACAATTATCTGCCTTTTGGGGGTAAATGTGAGTAGCATCCAAAGATTCTAAACAGGTGAATGCTTTCTGCTGTGTGTAAAAATACTGACCAGCAGGAAAGTGAATGAACAGACCCGTAGTTTTATCTATGTAAAACGTCTGTGACAATATTTCTCAGTAGTACGTGTCTAACCTCCTAACTGAATCCAATTCAACAGAACACATGTGAGAAAACAGGACTAAATGAGTACTAGGAGTTAAGTATTACTCCAAAAGCTTACTGCCCTTGTCTAGCTTAAAGTCCACTGACAAAATATTTCTAAGGCGAAAAGATAGTTTTCATATCACTTATTTAATCAAATATTTGTTACATAATATTAACACATCATCCTGTGCAAATTTGAAGTATCCATCTCTGGAGTGAAGACTTCTAATTATGTTCTTTAAAAATTAACTGATCCTAGTGAGGACTCATGACTGGGAATGGTGATTGGACCTGACATGACAACTGAAGGGCCCTATAACATTGTTATGCCTGTAAATATGATGATGCATATGCTAAAGTAACTTACAGACAATATGAAACTGTACACAAATTATCTTTAAAACTGTCAACTAACCCAGTAATTGTGGCAGATAAAGGTAAATAAAGACAGTGCCCACTTTTTTATGCCTACATAAGAATATGAAGGTCAACGGACAATATACATGAAGTATATGTATATGTACATGTATAACTATATATAACTACTGAAGGCACAGTCTGTAAGGACAAAAGGCAGTTCTCGCTCACACTAAGCCTAGTGTTTTCGTGGACTGTGGGTTAGCCCAAAACGGCAACACAAAGAAGCCTATTTATTAAATTTCTTCAGAGAAACAGAACCAACAAGGTGCGTATGAATTTGTGTTACACATATATATCCATATGTCACATGTATGTATTTATGTTTTAAAAAAAGATTCATTTTAAGGAATTGGCTCATGTGCTTATGGAGGCTGACAAGTCAAAAATATGCAGGGCAGATTGAAAACCCAAGGAAAAGTTGATGCTGCAGTTTAAATCCAAAGAAAGTTACTGGCAGAATTCCCTCTTCTTCAGAGAGGTCAGTCTTTCTCTATTAAGATCTTCAACTTGTTGGATAAGGCCCACTCACTTCATAGCAAGCAACTTGCTTTATTCAAAGTCCACCAATTTAAATGTTAATCTCATTCAAAAACACCCTCATAGAGAAATCCAAAATAGCATTTGACCAAATACCCAGCATTGTGTTTTAGTCAAGTTGACACACAAAATTAACCATCACAAAACCTTAAAATAGAGTATTACTGGCTGCAAAAATTAGTTTTTTGACATCCTATGAAGGGTAATTGTATCTTGATAGTCTTCTCTTTATATCATTTGGAATTACAAATTTTCCTCAAATGCATTTTCCTCAGACATATCTTTTGAATGTGTACAATATTCATAATATACATTTGTGTTATATCAACAGCAACACCACCTCATACTTGTAGTTAGTATCAACAACAAAATACAAAGGATATAAGATCTTCAAATTCAAAATAGCTATGGATGATGCTGTGGAAAGACATACTTTAGGTATAATATACACATATATGAAGACTTAATGAAAGAGTATTTCAAATGTGTGGAATTTTATTAAAGTCACATATACAGAAATGATTAATGAAAAGATTAAAAGGTTCTATCTTCCTTTTAACAAAATAGAATTCAATTCTAATTATTATCATTCAGCTATAAATAAGTGCTATGAAAAGTATTTGAAAAGTTTTAAAAATAAGCTTCACATCTCATTGCAAAATAATTTATACCATTAAAGGAATCAGGATGAAATTGCTTCATAAATAAATATAAACCTATCTCATTCTCAATTTGAACAAACTTTAAGACAGTGAAGCTCAAATTGTTTTTTTTCCAGTAGAGTTTAGCAGAAAACTGGGTGATGCCACTGATGGTCATGTTTTTCACAGTATTTTTCAAATTATTATAAACAATTAAAAATATCCGTGAGAAATTAGCAATGTTCTCTTTCAACTCAGCCAAATTTTTAGTTTAAATCATAGACATATGCTTTATAATGGACAACTGGTAGATGGCATGAAATAAATCGGTGGTCTTGGTCCAGTTTCCACTGGACAGGTGTCTGCACCACGGAAATACTGAACTAATTAGTACCAACTGGCACCTTTTTTGGGGGCAAGTGTGGTGATGTCCCAGAACAAATAACTGACTTCTCATTCACAGAAGTTAATTCTCTCATACAGATGCAGGATGAGTTAGTAAGCCAGTATCTGTTCTAGCATTTGCCTTAGCAGCTGGTATTTGCCTCTCCTGTCACTATCAATGCTAACACTGTTTCTGAAGGCCCAAGGAGGGAGAAGATCATTTGGTGTCTAAACAGGAAAGCAGATGGAAGGGTGCTACAGTATGTGTGCAAATTGAGGCTAAAGTGAAGAAAGGGAATTGTTTGACACACCAAAAAGGTTTTAAGAGTTTCTGTTGAGGCTAGTTGGGGAAGCGTGGCTTGCAAGTTCCTCAGGTACAGAAGTTTACCCTGCCCCATGCACAGCCCCCACTGATCACACCTCTGATGGGAGGGCTGAGTGATGTCACGAGAGCTAACTGCTAGGTTCTAAGGTCTTGGGAATCTTTTTTTTTTGGTGCAGCAGCTCCATTTCAGAGTAGTTTATTTTCTTTTATTTTTTTATTATTTTTATGATAATTAGATTTATTGTATTTGACATCATTTGTAGTCCCCGTGGAATTCCCATCACCATTTCACCCGTTCACCATCACCTCAGTCCCTTGTGCTCTTTCTGCCTTCATCCCAGTCTCTACCCCACCCCCTGAATGATCCCTTTGGTTTGTCTTTGACCTTTTGTTCTTGTTGTGTTTTGTTTGTTTGCTTGCTTTCTTATTTGTCTGTTTTGGCTGTAATTGTTCATTTCCTTGAGTCCTCTCTCTCTTTTTTTTTTGTAGTTGTTATTCCTTTACATTCCCCTTAAAGTGAAACCATCTGATATTTTTCTCTTGCCTTCTGACTTATTTCACTGAGTATAGTTCCTTCTAGCGCAATCCATGTTTCTATAAATGACTCTGGTTTACCATTTTTGATTGCTGAATAGTATTTCATTGTGTATATGTACCACATCTTCGTGATCCAGTCACCTACTTTTGGGCATTTGGGTTGTTTCCAGGTCTTACCAATTACAAATAGTGCTGCAATAAACATGGGGGTACAGGTATTCTTTTGGATAAGTGTTTTTGTGTCCTTTGGGTAGTTCCCTAGGAGTGGAATTGCTGGGTCATATGGTAACTCTATTTTTAGTAGACTGAGGACCCTCCATCCAGTTTTTCATAGTGGTTGGATTAACTTACATTCTCACCAGCAGTGTAGTAGAGGTCTTCGGAATCTTGAGAAGAGCACACAAAGTTCAAGATTTTGCCTGAGAACAATGTAAACAAGGTAACTTGACTGTTTAAAGGAGACCTAACACTAATGTAGGTGTCACTGTGAAGTCTTGTAGATTATTATGAGTAAAGTCCCAAAGCATCTGACTTTGGTGGAGATCACCCTAGATAATTTGAGTTGGCCTGATTCAATCAATAGAAGAGACTGTAAGAGCAACACAGACTTCCTAGAGGAAGGAGAAATTCCACCTATATAGAGCAGCTTCAGTATATTTCACAGTCCCAGCCTCCCTCCCATCCTGATAGTCTTCCTTATAGATTTCAGACTTGCATACTAGCCTCCACAACTGCAAAAGCCAAATTTTCTTGCAAAGAGTCTCTTACTGGTTCACTTTCTCTGGCTGACACTCACTGATACACCACTTCAAGTCTCCATCACAGGGCAAAGTATGCAAATTAAGAGCAACTGTTTCCCAAGTGCTGATGGAAACCTACAGTTGTAAAATCAATTTAATAGGTCATGAAAAGCACTGAGTGCACTTATATAGAAATTTATGGAACAGAAAAACTCAGTGTCCCTTATGACTAGTAAGAGTATGCACTAAACTTTAAAACTTGGGAAGAAAAGATGATGGACAGACAGATCCTTGATTCAATGCTTCACCCAAGAATACCAATGATAAGCATTCAGAGAGGAGGCGACCACATCTGGAATGGATCTGGGCAAGTGGAAACCAGTGTCTTAGCAAGGAGGAGAGCCAGAAGCAATCAGAAAGGGAAGGAAAAACTGAGAACAGTAAGTCAGGGGTAGTACCAGTACACTAAAAATGACACCAGCCTTTTCCCCAGTAGCCCACCAGGTTCTCACCTCTGGTCTAGAAAAGAGAAAACATTAATTCACTGTAAAAGCATATCCTGTTTGATACTTCAACAAGAGACCCAGATGCCACAAAAGACCACATTCATCAGGATAGACCACATGCTGAGTCACAGAATAAATATCACTAAGTTCATGAAAATTGAAATCATATCCAATATCTTCTGTGATCACAAAACTATCAAGCTAGAAATCAACCATAAAAAGAAAGGAGGAAGGGCCTCCCTGGTGGCGCAAGGGGTTGAGCACTGCGCTATGAAGCATCTGCAGCGACAGCAGCGCTAGTTCGATCCCCGGCCAGGGAGGGATCCACAGGGCTCAGCAGACCTCTCCTGCCTCCCTGCTGTTCCCCTCAGCAGTGTGTTTTCAGTAGATCTGCCTGTTCTGCTCCCCACTCTGTCTCTGGTGACTCCTCTCATCCCCCACACTTCTGGCCTGTACCCCAGCTCTTGTGTGCATAAATAAATCTTTATTAAAAAAAAAAAAAGAAAGGATGAAAAACCTGTAATATGTGCAGATTAAACACTTCCTCTCCTCCCTGAACACTGATTTTTTAGTTCAGATTCTCATGCAACAGTTCAGAGGCTAGTGCGGTCAGTACAGGGAACAGCACATTATCTCAATCTTGTGACTGTAACAAGCATTTGGGATGCAAGAGACATGCAGACAACACTATAGGAGCTCATGGTGGAGACACTGCAGAGAGGGCAGGAGAGGCAAATAAGAAAACAATTTTCAGAAAGAACCTAAAAGTACAGATTTCAGCTAGCTGTGGTCAGTGTCAGCAAATAATAACGGGGGAAGGGAAGGGATGCAGAGGGTATTCTGAGAGAAAGATGAGCATGAGCAAAGTAGAAAAGTCATTTTAGAATGGGATTCTAAATTCTATTAGACTGAGACTGGTGAATGAAAGGTAAGAGATGCGGTTAAGTATGTAGGAAGACCTTTGTGGCCCACAGTCAGTTGTGGGAATAAAATTCACATGCTCCAAACCTAAGACATTTTTCTCCCAGAGAATGGGAGCTCACAAAGAGGATTTAAGGGAACTAGATTTAGGAGAAGAGAGATGAGCTAAAAGTTCTGGGAATCTCCTGTCTTCTTGCTTTTGGGGAACTTTATGGAACACTGGATCCTCAGGGTAGCAGGAGATCCAAAATGCCCCTGGTAATATAAGCAGTCACTCATCCAAGAGCAAAAGTAAGACAGTGCTCTGGACATACTGCCCTTGCAAAGGAACTATAGAGGAAAAGGAGCAGAGGCATTATCAGTCTCAGAAGGAACGTGAATAAACCAAGTTACTGAGAACTGGGTTCTCTGAAGGTCAGCCCGGCACAAGGCACGTGAGCAAAGAGCAATGGAAGATCTACCTTTGATGAATACAACAGTAATTTTTTTAGGGGTGAAACTGTGTCAAATACATGCACGTAGCGTGCTGGTGTCTGGCAGGGAGCATCCATACCTGAAGTTCATCTCCATCTACCAGAGTTAAATAATAAATATAAATGTTGCACAATTCTCTTAAAATTTTAAATGAATTTAGATATTGATAGAGCTAAAAAAAAAATAACAAGAAAGCAAACAACAACAAAAAGTCTCCTTGAGCAAGTACCAAGTAAGAACTACATAGCACAAATGAAAATTTTAATTTCTGTGAAGGTCATGAGTAAAATATGCTTAATAAACTGCAGGCTGAGGCCAGATATCACATGGTGGGAAAATCTGAAAAGCAAGACCAAAGCACAAATAACCAATTGTTAGGAAATGCATCCGCACATGACTGAGCCAGTCAACCTAGGACCAGACGCAAAAAAAAATTTGTACTACATTCTGAGCAGAAGTGATTCAATTTAATATTAATCAGGTTACCCCACAAAGCAAGAAAGAGATTCTGCTTTCTTATAAACAAAATGTCCCTTCCATTTAAAGTTCCCCAAGAACTATAGTCAATATGTAATTGACTAATTCTGGAACACTGCTGAAAATGTCAACAAAACAGTAAATCCACAAATGATATCTGTCTACTGCTTCCCTTATTTACAGGCAAAACCTAAAGGGCAGGAGTGTTTTGCAGGAAACGAGATAATCAGCAGTCTTTGTCAAAACATGTGGAGGACAGTGTTGTCACATTATTCTTGTGTTTGAGGTGAAAGCTGCCATTACTTCCATTACCATGGGATTAATTGTCAAATCTAGGGCTCACTGACCCTTGAATCACACTAACTTTGACCTCATATATCTTGTAATAGAAATGATGGCTTTGCAAATACTATGGTACTTACTAACCTTAAATCAATTGTGTCCACACCTCAGAAACTTCCCATACACAAGGAAATGCCCTGTAACATTGGTTTATAACAGTGTATATGATTTAGGGGAATAGGTTCATACTTCTTCAGATGTATGATAACACCCCAAGGTACTCATAGTCCTCACCTTGCCATCACACCCTCAATTCAAGTAAACTGTCAGTATCTTGAGGATGGCATATCGTCTTATTCCTCTTTCTACCACCTATTGTTTTTTTCTTTTTCTTTTTTTCAGATTATTGGTAGGATAACTGAAAAATTAAAATTGTGTTTATTTAAAATAAATAATTGAAAAAATATTAATTAAAAAATAAAATTGTTTATTCATCTATTTAATAACATGATGTTTTGATACACATTATGAAACATTTTCACAATCGATATTATATGTTGACAGGATAAAGTCTTTTTTTTAACCAACACATTTTGATTTATTTTAGTTTTTTTAGCTAAACTGACATACAGTAATGTATAAGTTTTTATACATACTATATAACAATGTTAACTCTAGTTATGTTGTGGATTTCACTCCATTACTTATTTATCTTACAACTGTAAATTTAAGGTCTTAAAGCAATGAGTCTTTTATAATCATTAGTGACTTATCTACTGTTGGGACCTTCAACCAGAACCACTACTGACAAAAGAAAAATGACTTTCAAAAGCCCAAAGTAGGCTCTGATCATAAAAAGCTTTAAAGTAAAACTTGTATCTTTAAAACAAAGAAATCTTTATATATACAGAGTTTAAGATGACCTTTACTAGCCATTCATTAGCCAAATAAACTCACTGCAATGCCCAGTTAGTACGATCATTTGCAAGGCCATCACTAGAGGAAAAGACTTAATAATGTGGTCTTAGTGATCATTTCAGTCAAAGATCACGATCCTAAAGAGTTGTCAAAGAGTAAATGATCACTATTAAGATTAATGTTATATATTATTGTTGACAACATGAAAAAAGGGACCACTACCCTCTTTTTTAAAATTAAGTCAGTTAGCTCTTGGAAAGGAATTTTATGTTTCCCTTGGTAGAACATAATTTTTAAATGCTAATGTAAGAAGTGTAGTAGTAAGAGCAGGACAGTCAGGGTAATTAGCTTTATTGCTTATGAAAGTGTATAATTTGAGCTATAACAGCTAATACTGGGTTTGAAATGAGGAGCTAGCAAGAGGGATTTTAAAGTATCTCAACTGTAGTTAGTGGATAGAAATATGTAAATACATGTTGGCTCCCTTTGCAGCCTGGAGTACAGCATCTGTCCCCGAGTGACAAGGGGTCAGTTAAGGCCCTAAAGTCCCACAACTGTGACAGATTTGCCGATTAAAATCCAGCAGTCACTTTTACAGTTTTGCATTCTGGGCATGGTGGTCCATCTGTGAGAAACTCTATCTGCGGGTGCCTGTCCTCTCCCAAGCCAAAAAAACACAAACAATCCAGTGTAGTTTTGGCTCAAGTCTGCCAAAACCTGTTCCCATGTCATCTCCACCTGCCATACTGACATCAGGAGGGTAAATATGTGTGTCATATGCCCAAAATTTGATATACTTGAATGCCATTTGCCCTTATGAATCAACCTGACATTGCCAAAGCAATCAGAAGCAAAATTTAATACAGAGACTTGTGCCTTAGTCTTTCACTTTGGAAGAAACCAAAACCAAAAATAGTTTCAAAATACAGTACTCAATTTCTTGAATATTTTGAGCCCAGTTATGACACTATTCTTCAATATTTGACCACATCCCTCTTCTCCACATCTCCTAAAGTCCTTTATTAATCACTTTGTACTTATAGCCTGCTTTTATTTTTAATGATATTTTATATGTTAAAGTCTTATCACTATTTGGCATTTTCAACAAAGAACTCATGTCTTATTCCCTGTGATACCCTCAACACTTGGCAGTGTGCTTGACAAAAGGTCCCTGCTCAACAGATGTTTCTTGATGGAACTGCATTGCAATAGAGACCATCTGACAAATGGAGTTCTTCTGGAAATTCTTTAACTAAATTCCCTTGAATTTGTACTCCATGCATTCAAACAGTTATTCTTGTTTTCCAGATAAACTGGCAACATGAGCAAAGGCATCTTCCCCACTGCCCAGCTTACCCTGCTGACTGACTACAAGCTCTGGCATTTAGGGCACAGAGACTGTGACAGCAGCTGTGGGCAGCATAAAAATCAACACAAGGAGCTAGTTCTTAACTAAAAAGTAGTACCAGACACGGAACTGAAAAAAACTGGTCCTCCAGCCTGTCTCATTCTTTCCACTCTTTTCTCACTGCATATAATGTAAATGTAAATCAATCAGCTCCCATCTCAAGAATTGAAAGAAGGTTCCAACAGTGACCATTAGGTGGACCATGAGAATGTATGCACTAAGTTTAGAGGCAAACAGTAGTTTGGGTGGACCCTTCAGTTTTGTTTAAAAATGCCTACACAGAGAAATGATAGGAATATGGAGAGATGAGGAAGAGAAAAACCAACTACCACTGAGTGATTTATCTGAGATAGCTGTGTCATACAAGCCTCATAATGGTGCTATTTTACAGATGATTAAAACTCAGACTCATAAATGAAGTTTGCCCAAAGACATATAATTGACAAGTGAAATACAAGCTCTGAATTAAAAATTAATGCTGTTGCTGTCAGTTTAATAGACTGCAGGTAAAGTAAACTGGCTTAATTATCTAGAAAACAGCATGTTAAAAAACTTGAAAACTTTGTATCAATTGACCACATAAATTCCAAGAATTTAATTCAATGAAATTATAGATTCATAGAAATGTTTATGTTCACTTAGTTAATGTTAGTATAATTTACAAAAGGGAAAATAACTGAAGCCACCCAAATGTCAAAAAAGAAGGGTGGATGATAATGGTGTAGCCATAAGATGAAACATAGTCATTCTTAGAGATGTACCATAATAGTCATGCCCTACAAAATTACTTAATGATACAAAAAAAAAGTTCAAATATATGGTACATACAAAGGTTATAAAGGTATGTATACACACACTCACAGCACAGAATATGAATGGCCCCAATTATATACATGTGCACACACACATATGCTAGTTTCTAGGTACTAGGGTTATACATGATTTTATTTTCTTTATATTTTTCTGGGTTTTAAAAATATAAAGCTTTGGTAAGTAAATGAAATAACATTATTTTTAAAATATTACCAAATCTTGAACAACCACTAGGCAGTGGTTTTCCACATACAGTAAAAACAATTTTCTATGTCTTTCTGTGAATTTAAAATATAATTTAATAACAATTTCACAGTTAATCTCTATAGTGAAAACTGCTGTTTTCAGACGAGCCTAAGGCACAAAAAGACCTTGTGTTTAATATTTCTTGACTACAAGACAAAATTATGTCCAGTTTTATTTTAATAAACTTTAGAAATCACACTTTTTCTTTCTTTTTTAGTATTTTTAATTCAGTATTAATTAAAACATGGCTGAATAGAGAGCATGAGTTTCAGTATTAGGAATCTTGAGAGGTTATAATACTGCAGAGAATGCAAAGCCCTGGATTACCCACTAGCCTTTGCTTAACTAGATAAAAAAGACCAGTGGTTATTTTCATGCCAATATGGATAAATTGTAACTTTTATCATATAATTCATATGTAAATTTTATCATAGAATTCTTTCTAAGCCTGTAGAAACCATGTTTTACAGTTCAGGTATCAATGACCTGGAATACTGATGATTTTTAGGCTTAAATATTAAAACATCACCAAGTGCTTAATCCTCAATAACAAAGGGATCCAGAGCCCACTTCCTATTGCAGAGAGCTTAGTCACTGCAGTAGTCAGTGTACTGAAAACATGCTATCCGAAAGTGAAGTGTAGATTCTCTTCTTTCAAACATCTGGCTGGGGTCTGCTCAGTGGAAAATTACGACTTATGCTGAGCAAAATAGGGATACCATGCTTCAGCTGAAGTGTCCTGGGCTTAGTTCACAGTGGCTTTTTTACACATGTGTTCACATGGAATGATTTTTTTTTATTATATGAAAATAAAGAAATTAGTTCCCTGAATTATATCTACAGATAACTAAAGCACCCTTAATGATCAGTTTGAAGAATATAATTATTTTAAATGATTTATAAATTAGCTTTATTCAGAAAAAAATAGCTTGTAAAGTGTACAAAATCACAGAATTTTACAACCAGATGGAACCTGGGCAACTGCCTAAATAACGATGCCAATAAATACCATGCATTCCTCTCTTCCTGGTTCTTATGGTGGAATTACTAAGTGAAGAATGCTAGGCAAACACAGGCACCTCCTCAGCATTGTCAAAGCAGTCACTGCTAATCCATCAATTTAGAAGAACAAAAGAAATACATCTGCCACATCTGCTCTAATCCCTCACTTCAGTCTCAAGGGAGGCCATCCACAGTTAATCACAGCTGATGTGAGGACAGTAATTTCTAGATGTCCTAGAGTACTATTTTTTTTAAAGATTTATTTTATTTATGCATACAAGAACTGGGATCCAGATCAGAGGTGCCAGGGGTGGGAGGATTCACCAGAGACAGAGTGGGAAACAGAACAGGCATATCAACCAAAACACACTGCTGAGGGGAGCAGTGGGAGAGGCAAACACACTGCTGAGGGGAGCAGTGGGAGAGGCAGGAGAGGTCTGCAGCACCATGTGGGTCACCTCTCCCGCCAGCAGCAGGGACTGAATTCATGCTGCAGTGGCTGCGATTTGCTTCATAATGTGTTGCTTAACCCACTGCGCCACGGGGGAAGCCCCTGAGTATTATTATGCATACAAAGAGTGAGGTGTAGGCCAGAAGTGGGGGGGGGGGGGTGAGAGAATTCACCAGAGACAGAATGGGGAGCAGAAGAGGCAGATCTACTGAAATACACTGCTGAGTGAAGCAGCAGGCAAGATAGGAACAGCAGGCAAGGCAGGAGAGTTCTGGTATGCCATGTGTGTCAGCTCCCTGGCTGGGGATCGAACTCATGCTGCAGTGGCTGTGGATACCTTCATAGTGCTGTGACTTAAACCCTTGTGCCACCACGGAGCCCCCTAGAGAGTATTCTTGGATACTGCCTTGTATTCTTTGGAATGGTTCTCTATCAAAAAGACAAGAAGCAAAATAAGAAATCCTTTCACACGAAGTAAATTGTGCCCTCCTCGGCAAAGGATTCCAAGTTGGATGTCACAATTATACTCTACGTATTAAGTATTAATTTCAAAAGAAAATATGTAAAAAAGATAGCTGTATTATAGATTTACTTTACTGTCTTTAATATTACCATATTTTTTTCTGCACAAAAATGGTAATGAAGAAATTCACTTAATTTTCTATTGCAAAAGCAATACATTAGCTATTCCTACTTAAAAATAGATGTTGGCATGGTGACTCAGAAGATCTACCACTCCACTGTGTTATCTTAAGTAAATTGACCTTTTAGGCCCACATTTTCCTCATCTGTAAAAATGAAAGGAATGAGGTAGATGGCCCCCACTACCATGGCCCCCACTTTCAGCTCTGAAACTCCAAAATTGTATCTACAATAAATATGCTACTTGAAAACATCAAATCATTCCATTAGTGGATTCTAGCTTTAGCAATACCACTGACTGGGAGAAAAGGTATCACTTTTCCCCTAGTTTTATTTTTCATGGGAAGGAGCATAACTAATCTATTTTCCAAACCATCCCCCACACACTCACGTTCAAACAAGTAAGAGTGATTTAATACTTATCTGGCTACTCCTTTAGGGATAAGAAACTAAGGCTATATAAAGTTTTTGCTCTTCTCTTTTAGAAATGGACTGTTGGCAGAGAACCCATATTCTGGCCTATTTCCCACTTTTGCAATATTCAGGGCTTTCTCTTGAGTGGTGAGATCTCCTATAATCCAGTGTCAGCTGGGACTAAATAGGTTAACATAATTTCGGGGTTCAGAATTTAGGAAGCCTGTTCCTACAAATCTAAGCTAAACCCTCCTTCTTAGACATTAAAAGTAGATTTGATTTCTCCTGCTTTAACTTTCACCCAGGTATCTCTCAAGTGGTTCAGAATTTATCAGAGAAGGATATTCTCTGTATTATTCATTAGGCTCCTCAAATTCTAAGCCTTCAAAAAAATAATGTTTTTTTTTTATTTTTTAAATTTAACATAAAATGAAAACTCTAACAAATCTTTAATTCTGACACTAACTATATCTCGAATTTAGTTCAGGAAGAAATTATTTCAGGTAAAATATAAAATTGTAGAAAGAAAACACAGACACACACACTGAAGCCCACACCCTGTAAGTATATAATTTTTTAACATATGTGACCAAAAAGATTATTTTTAGAGGCAAAGTAACCACACAGAGAGCAATGAGTGCTAATTATCACAGTTTAGATTCTATTGACCCCAAACTTCCCAAGAAGGGGGCACAGATGCGTATATAAAACAGAGTTCCCCTGCATCACCCATTTCTTGCTATCCTACAACTCTTAAACTTAAAATCTAGAAAAGAAGTATTAAAAAACACCCTAAAGTGTCCACTTAAAGGAATGTTTACCAACATTGAGCATTACTTGTTCTTCATTCTGATTCCTCCATATTAATAAATCTTTATCAATACTGAAAGTGGGAAAGCAGAGAATGCCTCCAGAAATATCCCAAAAATGGGATGCTTAGGAGCTTTCATCTCCCTGGATATCTAGATTCCTATAGCTTCTTCCTTTTCCACCTCCTCTCACTATAATTTAATGTAGTTTAACCTGAATTTCTGGACTACTGTATTCAGTCTGAGGGAAACTAATGCAAATCCACATCACACACAGTGCAAGAAATATTTAAGATTAAAATTGAAAGTGCATTTATAGTTCTATCCATATTTATGACACAATCACCCCATTCTAGCTTGAAACACTTTTCAAATATATATATATGCTGTCTTTAAAATAGACAAGAACCTTAAACTTAATTTCCATGATGATTTTGCTATGGAAAGACAGGGTCCCTTGCAGCAGTTCTAGAATGTGTAGTTTACTACAAAAACCAGACTAACATTAGATGTTAGTGATCATGTACCTGGAGATGAAGCACAGAGGAATTCTTGGTACTATCTTACAAGTTTCCTATTCAATTTTTTAAATTGAATAGTTTTTTATTTTTTAAATTTAACATAGAATGAAAACTCTAACAATTTTTAAAAAATTATTTGAGAGAAAAGAAAGGTTAGGAAAGCAATATACAAAAAAAGAAAAGAAAACAAGCATAATTAAACTCCAGCCCTGCATTACAACATATGTAAAATAAATTTCAAAATTTCCAAGAGAATTAGTGTATTAAATGCATTTAAAAGAAAACCACTTAAAATTTAAGAAGCAAATGCAAGTGAACATACCTAGGACTTTAAGATTTCTAAAATGACAGAAACTGGTGAAGGATGTGAGTTGGTGTAACTCTTAGAAAAGTAATGTGGCAAAACCCTAAAATAAAGGATACATAGACCTAAAACCAGATTAGTTCATCCAGAGGAACATAGCATGGACAAACATTTGCTCATGGGCATGTACAGGTATGTATAAAGAAATACACTGAGGCATTGTGATAGTGATAAACTATAAAGTTTCTGTCATTTTAGAAATCTTAAAGTCCTAGGTATGTTCTCTTGCATTTTCCTCTTAAATTTTAAGTGATTTTCTTTTAACTTTGCTTCATAGTGCATTGCTTAACCCACTGCACCACCAGGGCGGGCCCTATTCACTGACTTTTCTAACTAATTTTATAAAGTCTATATTCTTGGGGATGAGTGTTCACTGAAGTCTCTGCTTGGTTAGCATCAGTTCTTTAACCACCAAGAATCAATAATTTTCCCAATCTTTCCAGCGAAACTCTGGGTGCACTGGGCATACCTTCAGTGCCCAGCAGGCAGTAAACAACTCTGCCTCAGCTGTTATTTCTAGCTTATGCAGTCTCAAAATCAAATAAAGGTGACCTCTTAGGGTCTGTACAGGAGTTTCCAGAGTATGCTCACAATCCTGTGCAACTTCTAGATACCCAGGAATATCAGATATTTTTCAAATCTACAACACCACCACCACCACCCCACCCCGCCGCCACCAGCCCAGCATCTTGTTCCCCAGCTTTTGCTTTAATCACTTTGGTTAGGCCTACTGTTGGTTCTAATGATAACCAGTATTTAAGGCAGAAGGAATTTTAAACAATTGTAACATGACACAACTCCCTCTATAAAGAGACATTAGTCAGACCAAATAATGACAATTTTTGTGAACAGGACAGGTCACACTGCACAGGTCAAATATAAGTCAATGGAAACAGGTTTCAAAAGAGCCACAAGAGGCTGCAAGGGTGGCAGCCTGCAAGGCTACCTTTGCACTGAGGGCAAGACAACTCAGCACAAAGCATGCTATTCTTACTGAGATTGTGTTTTTCCTGGAATAAATGCTTCATGATTATTGCAGAGTTAGTTGATTTCCAGAATTCTGAAAAAGTTCTGTCAGATCATTTTTACCAGTGCATTTTTAGGAAAGAGAGGCTGTGCAGAGGTCCGTAATTCACCATTTCCCTCTGACGTCACTATACATCTATTTGGCCACATACCTCATCTCACGGTTTACTGATGGCACCTGGGATGATGATGGGCATTCTTCCCAGAAAGTTTTTATTATTGTTTCCAATTTCACTAATCTTACTTGTCAAGTATTTAACATGCATTTATATCTGTCCAAAGTATTTTTCATTTCAAACATTATAATGCTTATCTCTAGTTTAATTTGGATTTTTTTTAGTATCTCCTCTATCAACAGAAGTACACTGCTGAGGGGAGCAGCGGGCACAGCAGGAGAGATCTGCTGCACCATGTGGGTCCCCCTCCTGGCCGGCGGCAGGGATCGAACTTGTGCTGCAGCGGCTGCGGTTTGCTTCATAGTGTGTTGCTTAACCCACTGCGCCACCAGGGAGGCCCATTTCAACTCATTTGTAGAGCACACAGTTGGGCAAAATACTGCCCACAGTTTGTTTATATACAGCTCACAATCTAACAATAGTTTTTACATTTGTAAAGGGTTATAGAAAGAAAATAAAACAAAGGATATAAGACAGAAACCATATGTGTGTCACAAAAGCTTAAATATTTGCTACTTGGCTCTTCAAAAACTAAAAGTTAACCAGTTCTGTAAATTACACAATAACTTATAAAATAAATGTCATAAATATTTCCTATATAAAAGTAGAGTCAAAGAAAAAAATGTGTATTTGGCTTAATGGAAACTATGTCTCTTACAATGCATAACCTTCTGGGTTAATGAATTCTAGTCCTGTTATTATCCTTGGTCTATTTAATATTTTTTGTAAATTATAGTTAATGGATAGATATGGAAATTATGGTCTGTCTGTGCTTTAACTAACTTGCTACCCCCTGTAGAAAAACCAACTTTTCAAGTTGTCCCACCTTATCTTTGTTATATAAATCATGCTGTTTTGACTTTCACTGAACAATTTAGTTTCTTTATATCATGAGTAAATTAAATTCATCAGCATGTGTTCATCCTTAAACTGTATGAGAGACATGAGCTTTATGACAGATTTTACCTTTTACTGAAGATTATCTTTTAACACAAATAAAAATCAAAATTATGTGCTGGAATCCAAGGAAAAGGAAAATGAAAGTAATAGGAGGAAAAAAATGATTTTCTCTACCCTCTTAGGTTCTTTAACTAGGGACTATGAATTAAACTGACAGAAAACATATTAACAAGTGAAAAGGCATACAACTTTTATTGATGTCTTTAAATGCATGGGAGGTTATGGTGGGGAGGTTAGCTGCTTCACAGAAAAGAAACGGAAATCCAAAGTGGTAAATAGACCAGAGGGCTTATAAACCATTTTAACAAAGGCAATAAATTTTGGAGATGTGACTAAACAAAGAAAAATGGTCTGGAGGATGGTGACTCGTAAATGCAGCATGGTAGGAAAGGGTTATTTAAGTCAGGATTTTTATGTAGACTTAAGTCATCTCTGGTGGTAACAACTGTTCTCCATTTCTAGGTACAGAAAAAGGACTGAAACCCTGACAAATAGAAACTTATTTTACTTTTACAAAAGAAAACCATGCCCTACAAGATGTCCTCAATGTCAGTTTTCTTCAGAACAAAATAATTCTTATGCTTTGTAACATATTTGGGGGGCCCCTAGAAAATATTCTGATAACTTTAATTCAATATATAAGGTTATTACTTGATTTTTAAAAATCACAGATCATATAATGTACCTTTTTAAAGATAAAATAACTTTACTATGCAAACAACAAAAATATAAACCAAAATACCGGGAGACAAAAACACCGATATGAGAAATGAAATGAGAACTGTTTTACTGGCAAAAAGTAAAGTCAAACATTTTTATCCTAATGATAATAGCTTACTGAGCAAATTTAGCTATTTAAATAAATAAGAATTTCAAACCAAATTAAAAACTAAAAGCCGACTGTATTTACACTAAAGTATCATTTACAAAAAAGTCACTCAAAAAAACTAAAAGCAAAATGGCACTTTTTGGAGTCCTCTGGTGAAATGAGACAAGGAAAAGAAATAAAAGGTATAAACATTATAACAATGGCATAAATATTGGAGGGAAAGAGACATAACTATAATTTGCAATGATGGAGCTAAAACAAAAAAATCAACTGGAAAATATTAGCAACATTATAATTAAGTAAGGAATCAGGTTATAAAACTAATATACATAAACTGAAAGCTTCCTCATATATAAATAATAGTGACAGAAAACATAAGGAAAGAAAATATCTAATTTCAAATTTCTGAGGAATTAAATCCCATGAATATTAAGATACTAAATGCCAATGAACTTACAAACTCAATGAATTTTTACTTAAAATAATCTAAAAATTTTAAGTCACTTTAATTTTGAAGTATGACAAAGATATTTATGTCCTGCAGGAAAAAAATATACATTAAAGAATGAACTAGAAATTTCTGTATTAAAAACAGTGTTGGAGGAGGGTAAATAGATATAAAAGGAATTTTTAATTTACATTGCCTAACTAGTATAATAGTAGAATGACATAGATGAAACAAGGTGAAATAAAGATCCAACTCAAATATATATACATATATATACACCTACACATATTAGTATATATTAGTATATACATGTTAGTATATTACATGTATTATATACAAATGCAATTTTACTTTATAAGAAGTATATTTCAAATTAGTAAAGGAAAGATAGATATTTCAATACACTGTATTAGAAAACCATGGTAACTGTGTTTGTGTGGGTAAGTAGAGAAGCTAGATTGTTACCTCACTTTTTATGCCAAGCTAAGTTTGCAATGGGTAAGATTTAAGAGGAAAACAAATTACAAAAGCTCTAAAGGAGAAGATGAACGGATCTTTTAAAAAGTGATCCCCACAGTGAGTGGTATTATGTTCAGATACATAATTATAATGATACAATGTTCAGGAAAAGTAACAAAAAATATATAAACCTGACTACATCAAAAGTAGACTCCTCAGAAAAGGGGTCATAAATAGATTTTTCAAAAGTCAATTAAGAAAATTATTATACTATAGATGGGCTGACAAATGGCTATTTACTTTCAAGATGGAGAGTGTTCTTAAAACAGCAATTTGGAAAACATTAACAAAAAATACAAATAAGCAAATTAGACAGAGATGTAGTTTATGGGGGAAAAGTACAAATGACCCAAATATATAAATAGATATTTAATTCTACTATAATTAAATATAAATTAAAGCAAAAATTAGTATTGAGCAAAAATTTAAAAGTCAATAATAGCTAGTATAAAGAAGATAGGAAGAAAAAGTTTGAAGGACAATTTAGCAATATATATGGCAATTTAAAACATAAAGCATTTGATACAGTAATTATGTTTCTAGGCATTTATTCTATATATTAATTTATAAGTATACAGAAATCATAAAAATAAGGACAGTATTTGTAGCATCATTTCAGTTATATAAGTGGGGAAACAATCCATAATGGGGATCAATAAATTACAGTATTATTAAAACAGGATGCTCTGAAAATATTAGATGGAATAAATCTAGATATTGTGACATGGAAAGATAATAGCTAATATGACTGTATTGCCAAGAACTATTCTTCGCACATTTTAGTGTACTAATTTATTAAATATTCACATCAACTACATAAAGTAAATATCAATATTACCTGCCATTTTAAATATGAGGAAACTGAGACACTAAGATACTAAATAACTCACCCAAGGTATCAAAGATAGTAACTGCTGGAATTGGGGTTCAATTTCAGGCAACATAGACAGAGATAGTATGCTTGTTGCCAGCGATGACTGTTCATCTAACACATTTTAAGCTTAAAGCTCAAGGTGCCAAAAGTCATGAGTGGGTGTGTGTATGTCTGTATAATATTTTTATATCTAAATGCATATACATGTATGCATGTATGTATTTCATATACAGATTTTCTGGAAGGACAGAAAATGAATTTATATGTACGTATTCAAAGTAAGACTTGACTAAGAAAGCCTTTATTTCTGACTTTATAACTTTCTTTTTTTTTTTTTTTAAAGATTTATTTATTTATGCATACAAGCACTGGGATATGTACAGGCCAGAGGTGTGGGGTGGTGAGAGAATCCACCAGACAGAGCAGGATGCAGAACAGACAGATTGACAGAAACACACTGCTGAGGGGAGAAGCGGGCAAGGCAGGAGAGGTCTGCTGTGCCATGTGGCTCCCCTCCCTGGCCGGTGACAGGGATCGAACTTGTGCTGCAGTGGCTGTGGTTTGCTTCACAGTGCATTGCTTAACCCACTGCGCCACCAAGGCGGTCCCCTTTATAACTTTCTGTATTGTTTAAATGTTAATTAGACCTCTCAACCAGAATATTTTAATATTTGTATTTTACAACTATAAGAAAACTAAATTTCTAAAAATCCTAGATACTAAAGAGGTTAATGAAGCATAATTTTTTTTTTATCAGTAAAAGGAAAGAACAATAACTGAAACAGTACTATATCTCAGGTACAGAGATATACACTTATATCTTACAGATATTACACTTACATCATTTAACTTAAATTTATTTCATCTGAAATTTATTTAGATCCTGAAAACATATTGTTACTGAATTTGAGATTTAATTACACAAGCACAGCTTAATTTAGTTTGAAATCAGTTTCAAAAACAATTTCCATAAATCTTGCTAACTTTCCTTCAATTAAGATTTCACTGCACTTGATTAAAAGATTCCTATATAAGAAACCTATTTCAGTATGGCAGAGTAAATTTCAAAACATAGCTCAACCTTCTGCCCTTTATAAGAAACCCATCTTACCAACAAAGACAAGCACAGAATAAAAGTTTGGAAGACAAATCCATAAGCAAATGGCAACCAAAAAAGGTCAGGAACTACTATACATACATGTCAGGTAAAGTAGATTTCTAATTCAAAAAAGTATAACAGATATAGGCATTATATTATGAATTGAGGGCAAGATGAAGAAGACCTTTAATAATATAACTAAAGAGAGATATTGACAACAATATAATAATACTAGGATATTCTGTTACTTGACTTACAATTTTGAACAAATCAAAAAGAGAATGAATAAGGAAACAATAGCCTTAAACGAGGAGCTAGATCAAATAAGCTTAACAGGCATTTGTAGAACCTCCACCCTAAAACTATAACATATACATTATTTTCAAGATTAGACAACATATTGGGACATATGCCAATTGTCAATAAAACTAATGAAATCATACCAACTTCTTTTCCTGATCATAATTTCAAAAAGCTAAAAACCAATTATTAAAAACCAAGGAAGGTCATAAATACATGGAGACTGACCAATATGCTAATGAATTAAAGAGAAAATTAAAGTATGAAGAGAAAAAAAAAACCTTGCTATTAGTTAAAATGAGGATACAAGCAATCAGAATCTATAGGATGCAGCAAAAGCAATCCTAAGAGAAAATATAATGACAATATAGGAACACAAAAAGAAGAAAAATCTCAAATAGACAACTTAGTATTAAACCTATAGCAATCTGAAAAAAAGCTTGCAGTTACTAGAAGGGAGGAAATACAAAAACAAGAGTGGAAATAAAATAGAAATCAAAAAAGAACATGCCAAAAAAAATGAATCTAAGAGGTGATTCTTCAAAAAGATTTACAAAATTTATGTCTCTAACTAGGCTAACAAAAAAGAAAAGAAAGAAAAAAGGTTAATAAACATAATTATAAATGAAAGAGAAGAAACTGGTATCCTTTTAAAAAAAATGAAACCTATACCATGTATTAGAAAACAGTAAATTGAAAGAGATCAGTATATACCACATTAAATATGCACAAGGGTTATTTTGTGTATTTTGTGACATCAAAAGATGATACACTCAATTAGGTTACCTACATGTGTATTACAAAAGTAGTTTCATATGATGACATTTATATGTAGCCTCTAGAAAGGATCTCATTTCCTTCCAAATATAAAATTTTACAGCTAAAAAAAATCACTTATGTAAATCTTGAGAAAATGCATCAGAAGAACTAAGTTGCATTTTCAGCAAGTTTCTGACTTCAGTGTATTTTTTGAGAATAATTTATAATTGTGGTGAAACTTGTAGTTCTGGTGAAGTTTATGAATTCCTACATTGATCAAAGTACTGATAACTAACCCTGACCTGAATTGGTATCTTCATTTTTTAAAACTTGAGTATATATACTAAAATCCCCTGGATATGTATTTTTATGTTTTCTTGTCTGGTCCAGGTATAAAATAAGTCACTACTCATTGCTTACCATTATGAGATTCTGGGAATGGCAGGAAGAAACAAAACAAAAGATAGAGTAGAGCTTCCAAAATGTATCCTCAAAAGTGGTTTAAGTCGTTAAGACTGAACTGACTTGAGCTATATATTTTCATGTAAAGACACTCCAAAAATGAAGTGTACTAAATTTTAGAAAAAATATTTAGAAAATTTTTACATACATAAAACACACAGTGATCATATTTCTATGACTACCAAGAAATGAACTCTAAAGAAGGAAGAAATTATTTGGGAAAATGCTTTTTCATTTTTTAGCAGAAGAGCATTTCAGAAGTCTTCATAACGATGGCAATGATATTCTGTTGATCCATAATTTCAGTGGTTTTTACCAAAGTCAAGATAGGATTTAAGAATATTTTTAGTCTCTTTGCCTTTACCCTCCAAGTTACCTCTTCAATTCATCCTACTGAATAGGGTATTGTTCATATTCTGACACTCAAGTTGAGAAAAAATTTTAAGAGAATGTATAACATTGTACTTCACAGACCTTTTCACCTTGTAAAAATTTCATTTTTAAATAAAATTGCAAATGTTTCTTATGCCTAAGTCTGTTCAAATTCAAACACAGACAATGACTTAGTATTTTTGAAGAATTTTGTCACCTTCTTACCAGAACAGGACAATTTATGTTTTGAAGTAAACCTGCCACTGAAACACATATACTGGAAATATCTAAAGAATGCCAAATCCAAATTTAATTCTAAATTTAAAATTTGCCTGTATGTTGATATGTAACTATGATTAAAATAGTATTAATTCATAATATGAATGCTGAAAGACCAATTATTAACTCACCATTTTTTAATAAAAGCAAAGGCTGTTTGCATTTTACAAAAATTTTTAAATATAAAATTAGAAACAGTTCTATACCCTAAAATCCTAAAATATAAATTAGCTAAAAATATAGCTTTAATATGAACATGCCTATTTCTCTTTATAATAAACCTAATTAATAAGATTAGTTCACTTAAGGTAAACGGGATTATAGGCCACACACACAATGTAATAATTTCCAGTCAAAATTATACTGCAGAAAATTTTTTAACAAAATTGATTGTATGACCATTTAAAATATATTAGTAAGGGAGTGAAAAGACAACAATAAGGTAAGTAAAATATGATCCTTTAAAAAAAAGTATAGGCAGGGAGCAGTGTTGGTGGCAGGGGCTGTGGGCAGGAGTAAGTGCAACATAGTGCTCAGTCTGCAGCAGAGCTGGGAGACTGGCACCAAGATGAGCCATAAGATCCAAGTGCCACTAAAGGAAAATCAAAGAATTAGGCACTTAGGTTGACAAAGAGCCTTCTGATTCCACTATGGTGATGAAAGTCAATAAGAAAAGTCAGAACCAAATTAATGACAAAAATCTAGTTACTGTTTCCAGGTAGTAACATTATTCCATTCATCAAATGGCTTCACTTTTATTAGATATATATGCTCTGTTACAACTGATGGTCACATGTAGTCTAAATAATCTTCTGATGGCAACATCTTTTCAGTCATGTGCCTTCAAAGAAAATTGTTTCCGTCAGGGAGATGCAAGAAGGCACAAAGTACTAATGCCACCCTTTGGGGTCACTAGCACTAGCCCTGCAAGAACAGGAGCACTAATGCAGCATTAAGATGAGGAAGCTTCCACCGACTAATGTCAACAGTGAGAGCTTTAAGGGAGCCAGTGTCCTCTGAAGACGTGATGGATATTAACCAGAACACCAATTGAGCTCATTGATGAAGGCCTTAAATTTGTACAGGAAATTCTCTTCTCAGAAAAAACCTATAGTTCTTCTCACCCTTCTTTTTTTTTTTTTTTAAAGATTTATTTATTTATGCATACAAGCACTGGGGTACAGGCCAGAGGTATGGGGGGGTGAGAGGATTCACCACAGAGAACGGGGAGCAGAACAGGCAGATCAACGGAAGTACACTGCTGAGGGGAGCAGCGGGCCCAGCAGGAGAGGTCTGCTGCGCCATGTGGGTCCCCTCTCTGGCCGGCAGCAGGGATCGAACTCGTGCTGCAGTGACTGCGGTTTGCTTCATAGTGCGTTGCTTAACCCACTGCGCCACCAGGGAGGCCCCTCTTCTCACCCTTCTATTGAAATTTATCAACCAGTGCAAGTAAAAAAGCAGGCAGGTTGCAGTTTCAACAATAGCAAAAAGTGTTTCTGCTGCCAAGCCATTCCAGTCCCGTTTTCAAAAAGAACTGAAAATGAGTATTCAGAAAGAAAACTTAAAGAAGAGGAAGTTGTCTGTGATAAGTTCAGTTGTTAAAGTAAAAAAAAAAAATTGAATCTGATGGAGAATAGGAAGAAGACAATGATTGTGGGTCCCAGACAGGAAGAATCTCCCTCCGTGAATCTGCCAGCAAAGTCATAAAGGAGAGCTTTGCTTCCACCTTCTAAGCAAGCTAACAAGAATATAATTTGAAGACTATATCTGAAGCTCAAGAGTTTGTAACAACAACTATTATACAGTCTCACAGAAATGAATACTTCCAGTTGCTTCTAGAGCTGGAACTTCTCAAGAATAATTGTGAGCAGAAACGGTGTGAAGCAATGCAGGAACCAGAATAAGTACCTCCATTCAAGAACAGGAGATGGCATCAGAAAAAATTAAGTACTCAACACAGGCAATCTGACCCAGTGATGGCAGAAACTCCGCAGATCAGTCAAGATTTCTATGATTATTACAACGTGTTGTGAAGATCATTTATTCTGAAGAAGCTGAAGCCGTCAGAGAAAAAAAAGGGGCAGTAAACCAAGAGCTGTAAAACAAGATCTTGAGCAACCAGATGTGTACTGAGTCCCAAGTTTACAGTGATGCTCAATGGTGTTCCCAGTCCTTCAAAATACATGTCAACAGAAACCAAAAATGAGGAGACAAGGACAGACTGGGGACACCTGATGGGGAGGGGTGGGGGGAGGGTTGAGGGAAGATGGGAGCACGAGGGACTGAGGTGATGGTGCACTGATGAGATGGTGATGGGGAATACATGGGGATTACAATTAATGGCAAGTATATGTAAATTTTAAAATATTTTAATAAAAAAGAAAAAAAAACAAAATACATGTCAAATCAAGAGGAGGGTGTGTACTTTGAAGGAATGAAACCTGTAAACCAAAATGCAGCCTCAAGCAAAGGACTCCAAGGTCCCCGACACCCATAGCAGTTGTAGTCAATAAGCAGGCAGCTTAATGACCAAAAAATGGTTACACAAATATCATTATGAAGACAGCTTTGATGGGAACTGAGTGAACTGAGTGTGAGACAGAAATCAGAAAATCTGTTGGCGCATCAGCCTTCCTACAAGATGGGGATGAAAATCCTTGCTGGTTTTCCCCAATTGTAAATTTTATGGAAAATGCTTGCTCATCTGAATTGTAAATACGCTGCAAAATGTACAAAAACAGATTGCCCTTTCACTCACATCAGCAGAATTCCAACACTGCTTCCAAAACCAGTCGTTATAACCCCAGTACCACCTACCAATTGTCAGTTCTACCGTTACTTCTCTGCTTGTAAGAAAATGGAATGTCCCTTCTGTCACCCAAAACATAGATTTAGTTTCAGTATATAGTGTGTATACAGGGTATAGTATATAGTATATAGTATCAGACCTGACTACACTGCACATTTTATCATCCCACCATTACCAAATTTCATGACATGCCTTGAAATGGACTTGACCTGGAACAGTGAAATGACCCTCAGTCCTACCTGGCACAAGTTCATGGAACTTGAATGTCCATCTTTTGATGAAAGATAACCTACAGAACCTAGAAAATCTCTGAAACTTAGAGTATAGTGTTTTCATAATATGTTTATTCCCTCTCTGAAGGGTTCAATTTTTCAAGTTTGTAAATTTAAGTGGTTTTAACATAAGTTTATTTTCTTGTTTTGTTTTGTTTATGAAAAGGGAGCTTAAAGAAAAATGAAATTCTATTAAAACACTTGAAGTATGTTTGTTCCATGGCTGTTTCAAGTACCAGCGTTCACAATGTGGTGACATCACTGTCAGTACGTATGATCCAGCTTGGAGCTCTGGCATTGCTGTATGTAGGGAGAGAGGCAGTGAGGGAAGAATCTTACTCCAAAATTTAGACCAAAGAGTATAAAATATTCATAATGCACCATGAAAAGGTTAGTGGTCAAAATACTTAGACAGCATTCAATAATCTTAATTTTAGTTTAAAAAGCCTGTTAATAAAGGCTTCTTGGCCAGCACTTTAGTAAACAGATCCCAAATAAATAGTCCCTTATTGGGCCTCCCTGGTGGCGCAGCAGGTTGAACACAGCACTGTGAAGCATACCGGCACAGCAGCGCGAGTTCAACCCGCAGCCAGGGAGGGGGCCCACATGGCACAGCAGACCTCTCCTGCCTCACCCACTGCTCCTCTCAGCAGTGTATTTCAGCCGTTCTGCCTGTTCTGTTCCCTGCTTTGTCTCTGGTGAATTGTCTCACCTCTCACGACTCTAGCCTATACCCCAGCTCTTGTATGCATAAATAAATATATCTTTAAAAAATAAATGCCAAATATTTTTTTTTTAAAAAATAGTCCCTTATCTTCTGACTACGCAGATGAGTGAGGGTGGTGGGTTTTTAGAGCAAAAACAGTTGGAATGGCAAGCGCAAACAGAAATAACCTTAAAATGTTTAATTTACTATCAACACAGACCTTTTAAATAACTATTTTCGGGGAAATACATTAAAAAATTAAAATATATATGTAGTCACAGTGAAATAGTCTATAAATCTACATTCAAATTGTAATTAATTTTAACTAATACAGAGTAATTACTAGACCTACAAATAAAAAATTATTTCCTTCTCACATTAGTTCTGTATACTATAGTAAACGTGTTTATATAATAAATTCAATTTCCTTTTAATTTTAAAAACCAAATCCTGAGCTATAGGAAAATCTTAGCCACTCAAAATACCCATGCTAAATAACATTCTATATGCTCTATTATATGCTGGGATAAAATGAGTGAAAGTAGAAGTTGAGTTGAGCAAAACTATTCACAATATTCATTTTACCATAATCTTGGTACTTTTACAACCATCATATATAACATATTTAACTAGATATTGGACCTGAGAAAAATTAAACTGAAAAATCAAATAAGGATCAAAGACTCTGGAAATAGATCTTTGCATTATATGCCTCCAATCACCCTCTTTCTAGTTTCTCTTACTATATTGTGAATATTTCCATACCATTGCTAATACAAAATGAATTTCATCGCTTTATCATTTTTTGTTACCAATATACTTGAAATTTTCTGTGATGAGGCGCTGCCTGCTAACTCTACCAGACGTACTATGGTGTCAAATCATCTCTAAGTATGATGACTTAGTTGTATGAGCACTACATGTAAGTGAATCAGTTGAAAAATCTTAATCTATAGTTACAACTGAAAATTGGCTTTAACTTTGAAATGATGAAATATTCCCAGTACTTTAATAAAAAGCTACCTCCTCTTTTTCCCTTGAGATTCTAAAGGTTTTGCCAATTCTGAAAACCATCATCCAAGGAATACCTCCTTTGTTGTTCAAGGTTTGAAAGTGGAAATCAATGTTTACTAATATTCTCTCCCTTCATATAGGTCGAATTCAAACAACAATGTTATAATACTTTAAAATATATCCTTCTTCATATCCACTTCAAATTGGGCCACCTGATGGAGAGTTCCCCAGATGCCCTGATTTTTCTTCTCCTCTCTCCTCAAACTACAAAGATCCTAAGAAACTATACAGAGAAAAAGGTAATGACTATAAGAAGCTGGAAGTGAGGGGTGGTGAGGAGAAAGAGCATGAGCTGACAAAATGTTCCAAAGGATCATAGGAAGTGTTATTCATCATGATGCTGAACTTATAATTTCCTCTGACAAAATAGTCTAATTTCATAAGCAAAAACAACATCTCACACATTTCTGAGCAGTACCTTTATTCAACAATATTATTTTAAAATATAATTAAACCCCATATAATTTCTAATGGACATAAAAGGTCTGGCAACTACATTCCCATGACATATAATAAAAGAAACCCATGTTGCAAGAATACCAATTTGACATCTGGGGCTTTTACACACTGTGGAATGATTGTTACAAAAAAAAATCAGCTGTCACTGGAATGTTACATGAAGGTTAACAAAAAGAATCAAATAAGCCAACAATCTGGCAAATACCAGTGCTCAATTGGGCTGGAAAAAAAAATCTCCTTTGCAGTAACTTAATATTTGCACCCACAAGATAAGTCATCACTTATTAGAAACGAACAAGAAGTGTGAGGAGTAGAATGGTAGTAGCTTCAGCAAGTAAGAGGTCATTTTATCTTGTTAATAACAACATATAAATATTTCCAACATTGCCTGTATGAAGCCGAAGGACCCCACTGCCTAAGATGAGAACTAATAGTTAATTTTACCCTTTTATCTTGACTATTCTGTCTCTCTCAAGAGGATTTCTTTTGGGGGGGGGGGGGCAGGAAGTCCTTATAATCCAAACCTCTTTAGGCATGACAACACATAACAAGGAAAACCACTGAAAATAGTTTGTAACTAGAGAATGCGGGCTGCTGCTAATCTAACTACATATGCTAAAACTGAAAAGAAAGAAGGGTGATGTTGAGCATCTAACTCTGAAACAGAAAGGCTGAGTATATAACTTTTTACATAAATAAGTTAAATGAAATTGGGCCACTGATGGAGAGTTCGCCGGGTGCCCTGGTTTTTCTTTTCCTCTTTCTCCCCAAACTATGCTGCACTCAAAGGACACCGACCTATACTTTCCTTCCACTTTAACTGGTCACTCTACAGTTCCACTTCCTGTACTGATATTATTGTCTTTGTGAAACGAATAGAAATCCAAAAGTTTTTTTTTAAAGGTTTATTTATGTATGCATACAAGAACTGGGGTGTACGGGCCAGAGGTGGAGAGGTGAGAGGATTCACCAGAGACAGAGTGGGGGGCAGAACAGGCAGATCTACTGAAATACACTGTGAGTGGAGCAGCAGGTAAGAGGAGAGGTCTGCTGTGCCATGTGGGTCAGGTCCCTGGCAGGGGATCTAACTCATGTCACAGTGGCTGGCAACAGCACTGTGACTTTAACCCCTGTGCCACCAGGGAGGCCTAGAAGTAGAAAAGTTTGAAAGTCAAATAGTACCATTAGGTTTGGTTTAGAACAAAGAATAAATTGTCTCCCTTCTTGATTTCTACCCCCTCCCACCTCCCTTTAAGTGCATACACACACTACGCACTCTTCCCATAAGTTGGTACAATCGGTGTTTAGTATTATTATTAATTATTATTAAATAGAAGATATTTATAACTAAATCATTTCCTGTTTCAAGACTCTACTTTTTTATGGCAGCAATTTTTGTTAATTAAATTTAATTGCCTTTGTTTTTGCATAATTTTTGTGTATTCTCACTACTTTAGTCCCAGACATTCCAAAAGGAATACTAAATTCCCTTTCTCTAGTATAACACCTCAAATGATATATTAGTTTCATGTGTGTTTGCTTTCCTTAGACATTCTCCTTCTAGAGAATGTCTAGAATAGAAGATATTCCTCTATTCTGGATTGTATATTCTCTAGACATCAAGTGTCTTCCTGCCCTTCACTATCGTTGTGGAAATCCCTTTATTCCTGTTTGCTGGGTCCTACTTCCTGGGCCCACATATTCTTCCCTCTGTATTAATCCCCTTGGTTTTTTGGTTCACAACTCCAGTAGCTACCTTAGAAAGGGTAGAGGAAAAACATTTTTAAGCACTTCATGTATGAAAATACCCTTATTCTATTCACCGATATGAGTGACAGTTTTGGTGTAGAATTCTAAGACTCCTCTATTTTGTTTTGAGCTCTTTGCTTTAACTGAGAATTTGGTGCCATCCAGAATTTCAATGTGGTCTATTTCTTACCCCAGTGAGTTTTCAAGTTTTTCCTTTTATGTCTGGTGCTTCAGAATTTCATAATGATTTGCTTTAATAAAACTCTCTTCTTTCTTCACTGCATAGTTAAGCCATTCACCTCTTTATTCACATATTCTAGTTTTAGGAAATCTCCTTATATTATTTATTCAATCATTTCTCTTTCCTTTTCTTCTATACTCCAATTTTCTAGATTCCTTTTAGTTGGATGTTGACTCTGGGGTGGATTATCATCTATATTATTTTATTCTTTTTCCTAATCTACTTCTTTGACTTCTTTAGAGGTATTCTCAACCCTATTATCAAAAACTTAATGAAATTTAAAATATTTACCATTATTTTTGCAACCCAAATGTTCCTATTTATCATCTTTCACTGTCCTTGAAAACCTTCTTATTTTATAGATACTACCATCTCTTATGTTATTTGTACTATTTTAAATTATTTCCTTCTTTTTTCCTACATTATCCCCCATTCTCTTCTCCTATTTTTTGTTTGCTTACTTGCCATTGATAGCTCTGTGTACCTAATTTAATATATATATTCATTTTCTAAGTCTATAATAACAAAGAACCACAGACTGGACTGGGTAGCTTAAACAATAGAAATTTATTTTCTCAAATTTCTGGGGACTGAACTTCAAGATCGAGGTGTTAGTAGATTTGGTCTCTTCTAAGGTCCTCTAGGGTATCTCCCTTTGGCTTGCAGACAGTCACTTTATGACTGTGTCCCCATAATATTTTGTGTTGTTAGTGTGTATGTCTGTATATATGTGTGTGCACATGTGCCCTGAGTATCTTCTATGTAACCAAATTTCCTAATTATAAGAATACCAGTCAGACTGGATTTTGGCCTCACCTAAATAACCTTATTTAAACTTACCCCTTAAAGGTCCTATATCCCAATACAATCACCTTGTGAGATCTGGCTGTCAGAACTACAATATGTGCATTTGGGGAAGGGGGCTCTACTCAGCCTATAAAAGTGTATTTCTGTAAAGCTGATGAAGTGTAGCATCCTTGCAAAGACTTATAGACTGGTAAATCTCAATGTAGGTTGACACAGTGGCAACCTTGACATCTGATTGGAGGATTTCAAATATCTGCTGATTCAGCTCTTATTTGGGCTCTACAGTTTCTCAGAGAGGATCTTTCTCTTGCTGGAACAGCATGTAGGAAACAGACTGGTAATCTTACTATTTAATATGCAGACATCTGGTTTTGTCAAAATACTATTTTTTTAACTGAATTGTTTTTATTGAGATAACATAGGTTAACGACACTGTACATGTATAAAGTTTTCCCTTCCATACCCAACATCAAAGCATCCACAGTCCTCCACCACAGACTGCTAGACACCATCCCATCCTTTACTCTCACCCCCTAACCTTCTCCTCTGATAGCCTCAACTGTACAGTGAAATTTGTAGAGTTTGTTTGGTCATATTCTTTAGATAGTAAGACTCTTATGTTCTATTAGTGATTAAAAAGGAGGATTAGAATTTGAGTGCCTCCACATGGATCATACTCCAGAATCGATCACATACTGGACCACAAGAACAACATAAACAGATACAGCAAGATCAGAATCATCCCAAATGTATTCACTGATCACAAAGGTATCAAAGTAGAAGTGAACCATGAAAAGAAAACAAGGAACCCACCCACATCATGGAGATTGAAACCTGCACTACTGGAGAAACAATGGATTATAGAGAAGATCACAGAGGAAATTAAAAAATACTTTGAACTGAATGACAATGAGGACACCCCATTACAAAATGTATGGGCTACAGCTAAAGTAGTCCTAAGAGGGAAATTTATAGCAATACAGGCTCACATTAACAAACAAGAAAAAACTCAAAGAAACAATCTAACATTGCATCTCAAGGACCTAGAAAAAGAGCAAGAAAAGAATCCAAATAATAGCAGGAGAAAAGAAATTATAAAAATTAAAGCTGAAATAAATGAATTAGAAATCAAGAAAACAATCCAAAAGATTAATGAAACCAAAAGCTGGTGTAAACAAAATAGACAAGCCTCTAGCCAGGCTAACAAAGGAAAAACAGGAGAAAACACAAATAAACAGGCTCACAAATGAAAGAGGAGAAATTACAACATATTCAAAAGAGATTAAAAGAATAGTCAGACAATACTATGAGCAGCTATATGCTAACAAGTTTAACAATGTAGAGGAGATGGACAGGTTTTTAGAAAGATATAACCATCCAAAGCTAAACAAAGAAGAACTAGAACACTTAAACAGACCAATATCAAGTAGAGAAACTGAGGAAGTAATCAAAGCACTCCCCAAA
>JAGFMF010011463.1:1048745-1087257 GCA_019455555.1 Galemys pyrenaicus
ATGGAACTAGAAGGAATTATACTCAGTGAAACAAGTCAGAAGGCAAGAGAAAAATATAGGATGGCTTCACTATTAGGAGGAATATGAAAGAACAACAAAGAATAAGCTCAAGTAATTGGGCAACTATAACCAAAAGCAAACAAAAAAATTCAACACGACCAAAAAGCCAAGATAAACCAAAGGGACCATGGTGGGGAGGGGCAGGGGGGAGGGCAAATACGGGGATGAGGGCAGAGGTGCACAAGGGACTGAGGTGATGGTGCACCAGTGAAATGGTGGTGGGTACTCCCTGGGGACTACAAATGTTATCAAATATAATTCATTAAAAAAAAAAAAAGGAAACTGAGTGCCTAGTTACATTGTTCAGGAGGAGATCTACTTCTCAGGTCATACCTTCAAACAAATCTGTTTCTTATACACTCCAATCCTTAGAAGATCATGGAATCTCTCTTTTTCTTGTTGTTTATATTCTCAATGGTCCTTCATTTCTTTGTGTGTGTCCAACTTTCTGTCTGTTATCACCATCCTTGTGCCTAAGGACCTTCCTTTGACATTTCTTATAGCACAGGGCTGTGAGTAATGAATTCTCTCAGTTTTTACTCTTGTGAAAATATTTTTTTCCACCTTTATTTTTGAAAGATATTTTTGCTTGGGTATAGATTTTTAGGTTGACAAACTGTATTTCTGCCCATACTTTAAAAAAGTCACTCCACTATCTTGTTTTGCATAATTTCTGAAAGTTCTGCTGAAATTTTTATTTTGTTGCTATGCTTACCTTTCTTTCTCTGTCTTCAAGATGTTTCTTTACTCTTATTCTGAACGATCTGAATGCAATGTTCCTACGTGGCTTTTCTTAATATTCATCCTACTGGGAAGTCTTATGGATCTTTTGAGTCATAATTTAACATATTTCATCGATTTTGGAACGTTCTGGGCATTAGCCTTTCTGGTATTTCTTTTATTCCATTTCCTCTTTTCTTCTTCTGCATTCCCAACAAACATACATTAGACTATTTGTACTGCGCAAGAAGTCTTTAAAATTTGTTGTTCTCTATTTCTCTCATTCTGTTCTTCTTTGGGGTGGGGGTAATTTCTATTGGTCTTCCATCAGGTTCACTAATTCTTTCCTCAGTTAAATCAAGTCTCCTACTTAGCCCTTTGAACGCATTCCTAGTGTCTGTTACTACACTTCTAAAAAAAAGTCTCACATTGGCTGTGAGTTTGTTGTTAACAAATAATCAATATTTAATAAGGTGTCTTTAAAAAGGAACACACAAACAAGTTATATATTGACTGTCTGGTGTAAATGTTCTGACTTTGGTTCACAGACACCGGCAGCTTCATTTCCACTAGGAAGAGTGAGTCAGTATTCACTAATACAGTGTATATGGCAACACTACAGAACATAACTACTGTAAGTCATAATAACAGACTGTACTTTAAAAGATAAAAGGAAATATTCTTCTGAACATAAAAAATTAAACACTTTAAGAGGTCCAAACTATTACCCAGTAAATGGATCGCAAAAGTCCTCTCTCTCATAAATTTTGTAAGGCCCTCTTTATTATCTTGAAATGAACTCATATTATACACAAAATTTCAAAACTATAAGTAGTATGCCTTACCTAAAATATGAAGGAGAAACTAATTTATAACATAAATGAAAAATTACATAAGTTATACTAAAATAAATTTCATTTTATAGATACCCCAGACTCAACTACTCTAAAAGATAAATATCCATAAATTTCCACATCCATATATTAATTTAGCTCTTTTGTAGTTTAAAGAAAACTGTGCTTGTAGTATACACTCTAGACCAAAGTAACATTTAATATGCAGCTTACCACATCTGAACTTCATCTTATGCACACATGAGAATCTGGTGGATGAGCAGATATGCGTACCTTTAACTGATAAAGGCACATATTGCAGAGTAATACAAGATCAGTTTGTGAAATGAAACATTCTTAGAATAAATAATGGAACTGCTTCCTCTTTCATCAAAATAATCTACTAGAGAAACTTTTCCCCAACCATTCCCTAAAGGCCTCTCAGGGTCATAGCCCACCGATTCTCTGCCAGAAAATCTCATCAACACTGCTCAACATAAAAGTTTCCATGACTCAGATCAATGCATTTCCTCTTTTCCACATTACACTTTCAACTCTGCTTCATCACAATGACACTCTATTTGACCAGTCAATTTGCAATGGAAGTTTATTTTAACAATATTTGCAAGACTGCAGCTGCAGCCCTGCAGTTCCCCATCTGCCATCAAACACCCACAGCCGCTACTGCTACCAAGCAACACTCCTCCTTTCATAAAAGGAGAAATGCAAATACAAGTGTTCTGTGACAGCAAGGAGTATGTTGGGTATCTTTTCTGTAAAAAATTTAGTGGTGCTGGCGGGGGAAGGGGAAGAAGAAAAAGAAGGGCAAAGAGAAAATACAGTTTTATAGTCATATTACAATTATAGCCGAAAGGGGGAAAAACAATCACTCATGTATAAGAACTGAGTTGCTTCTATTTGTAGGGACAAGAAGGATCTGCAGAGGACAATTTTGATTCTCTTTCACACCAACACATGGGGACTGGAGAAGCTAGGTTGCAATTCCCTGCTAGTACCCTCACAAATGTTAACTGTCACATGTATTTCACAAAAACCAGGGTGAGAATATGGTTGTGATGGCAATTGTTTCTGAATCTCTATAACAATACACAAAGTCCTGGTCAGATTGCTCCATTCACCCTGAAAGGTCATATAATTCATTCCCTTGACTCCAGGCACCCAGACAGTTGTACAAAAGAGTACCTCTTCTATCTTCAAGACATGCACAATTGCCCTTGTCAAAGGAAAATGAGAATCAAAACAATTACCAAAGGATATGAGCTAATGAGATTCTCTTCAATTAGATTTTGCTTTGGTAGTTTAATTTAAAAGAATCTGTGGCCCTAGTATAGAACATCTCTTCATGGTAACCTAAGGTTTTTTAAAAATCACTAAAGTATTTGAGGCAAATTCTCTGTTTGCTTGCCTAATATATCACTGTTTTTATTTTGAAAAACCATAAATTTAAAAGTCATTTTCAGGTACATTGCCCTAAGTAAAGTTTTATTTTATCTTGGAGTACAATGACATTATGCTAAGTCATATTGTTAACAGAATCAAAGTCACAGCTTATTATACCATTCAAAGAATGATGACAAGTCATATTTTTGAAGACCTGTTGTAGTTTTAAGTTATTTTATCACAGAACTGACAACATTCCAAACCTCAGTTATTAGCATATCACAGAATTTGCCTACTTTCATTTCTATACCTGTTAGCTCATCACGTATTTCAGAACCTCCTTCAGAATTCTGAAAGTCTGCCATTGAGAATAGGCAGCATCATGTTGAGCCCAGTACAAGGTCAGCGAGGCAACAAGGCCTTTAATGGGATATTTGTATTTTCTAAGAGGCCTCCTCTGGAGAATACGGAGTCAGGTGATATGTATGTGAGCTTGTTGCCACATGATACACGTTTATTATGTTGAAGTTAACATCCACATTGGAATATGAGCCCATTACAATCAATTGCTTCTGTCCTTCCTTAAGGGCACTTGACCCAGTGATGTTTGGGTAGTGTAAAAGTGTCACTATCCTAAGGGTTGCAAAATCACAATTAGATGTACCAATATCTAAATTTAATTATAATTTGTGGGGAAAGTATGGGGACTTCTGACCTTATTTCTTTAACGGTGATATATAACAAACCAAGATCGAGTGATTCCATTATTTAATTCATGTAAACACCTCTCACCAAGCACTGGTGAAGGGGGATGGTCTCAGTGATGATGGAGCATGGCCACTTCATGATTTTTTAGATATCTGCATCACAAAAGCAATTTTTGTAAATCCCCAGCTCTGCACCTCCTTGTCAAAGTGCATGGTTACCTTGAACTTTCACGGTTGGAGATTACCAGCTGTCAGCTTCACAGAATTGTATAGCAGGAATTCAGATATTTAGATTTCTGTTTAAGTCTTGACATATGGAACAAGGCTTCAGCCAAATTAGACCTGAAGGCATCACAGGATTTACAGAGTTGGTATTTTAAAGTCAGACTCAGCCTCTGCTGTGTGGTAGAATTGGGCAAGGTACACTTTGGAGAACCATCCCAAATTTTTTCCATTTCCAGTTTGCCTGCTAGATCTCTCCCAGATTGGGTTCTCCTGCATTGTAATTCCTCCCAACATCAGAGGTAAAACTTCTAAGACCATTTTCTCAGAAATTTCTCTATGTTCCTCTATTCCACCCACCCTACCCACCCCACCCCATCCCACCCCCCAACCCCCACCAAGTATTGCAGGACAAGAGCAAAGTATTAAAAAAGGACCTGGGTCAGAGTCCAAGTTCTCTATAATCTCAAAAGGATCCAGTATGCATTGGGGATGAGGGGAAGGAAATAAAATTCAAATTCAAGATTGGGTGGTGAGAGAATAATACATCATAGTTTCTTTCTCCTAAAACCCACATTTAATGTACACAAATTCTGCCATATTCAACATTACATAAAATGCCAACTTCCTATGTTCTAGGATTGACAGATATGGAAAGATGGAGTGGTAAAATAGGCACTTCAGGACCACCTCTCATGTGGCACATGCTGGTCCAGAAAGGACATAAGTTTGTGCAGCTTTGTCCTCCAGATACAGAGTTCAAGTCTCTGAATTTGGGGCTGAGAACCTAGAGCCATTTACTACCTTATCATTCTTTCATATTATAGAGAAAGAATTCTCATTAAAAAGTCATTTGTCATAGATTTCTCTGGGACTTTGTAAAAACAAACATGAAAGGATAAACTAGTAAGGATAGTTGTTAATAAGATGTGAGGAGAAATGGGGGGAAAGGGGTCTGTGATAATTATCAAGAGAATCGTAGTTTGCACCTATTTATAAAATTGTGATTATTTCTATACTACAATATTGTTCTTACATTGTCTTATAGGATACTCTAAGGATTTGTATCTTTACCACCTAATATTGGGGGGGAAAATCACCTAAAAACAAAACAAAAAAATAGGATGGTAATCAATCAGAAAAAAAAAAAAAACCCCAAAAACATAAAAAAACAAAACAAAACAAAAAACAGAGGAGGTGATGAATATACAAAGTTTGAAAACTATCTCACTTATATATATGTAAGAGCCCTGCCCCAATTCTTTGGTTTTCCTTTGATGAGTCCACTTTCTAGTTCACATTTTACTTGACCTTTTAGGGCAGCTTGAGCAAGTCTGACTTTCTCTTCTTGAAATGTCCTTCTGCTCTAGCGTAACACATCTGTTCCCTCTTTTTCCCGTCTTTATAGTTAATGCATCACAATCTCCCTTTCAGATTCTTCTCCTTCAGCCAGCAGCCAACCACCTTAGTTTTGACCACTACAGGTTATGGTCACTTCTCTTCTTGGTTTACACTCTACCCTAAGAACCACATGTACTGCACTGATTCCCTCTCCAGTTCACACACACACACACACACAAAAACCAACTATAATTTCTGCATATAAAAAAGCATCATTTAAGGTGACCTAAGAACTATATTGTCATCAATTACTTCTCACATTTATTCACAGAGCCATTCTAGTTTACTAAATCAGAATCTCTGGTGTAACCCAGACAACAGATGCTTCAAATCTTTTCATGAATTTCTAGTATTCCAACAGGCCTTTAACTATTACTCTATACATTTTTTTAACTGGTAAATATGGGCATGCCAGTTATTCAGAACAGGAGTCTTTCTAATTCCTTTTCTGCTCTCCAAAGCTAGAGTTTAAGAGGAGAAAAAAAATAAATGATTGCAGAGTAAAGTGAAATAAATGTAAGAGTAATTGTTTAATAAAATTAATTTCTCTTCAATAATATACCAAAAGAGTACAGGAGTAGAAATCAAATGGATTTTGTTACATGGAAAATTATTCCAAGTAGAAAGTAGAAAACTGAGAAGGGATAAAAATAAATAAGTGAAGAGGAGGAGGGTTATTAACAAATGAGTTCAAAAACGATTTAAAAAAACAGAACTCCAAGTTTTACAGGTTGTGAAAGTTGCCTGTATTTATTTCTTTAATATACCTGAAATTCATCTGCCAGTTCCTTGTTGGGAAAAATGCCTAAAGTTCATGGAGCAAACCCAAATTAAACCTCTCTAGCATGACCATAATTTCTTATAAACCACCCTACAGATAAAGAATATTACACATCTGCGCCAAATGAGAACAAACCGCCCATATTTGATACAGTCAAAAAATAGAGAGTAACTAATAAAATATAGCATCTTAGCTGAAAGAAGTATTCAATTATTTTGGTGATAGCTGAAACTTTCCCAGTTTGTTTTCTGTATTCTTCACTTTTTTCCATAGTCAGGAAAACAATTTTGTGCAACTATAATTTATGTCATATCTAAAACATCTGTGGATGAATGATCTAGTACTTGAAATCTCTCAAATTATGTGAATAAAAAACTGAATTTCTTGGGAGCAAACAACAGCAGGGAAAAAAAGAGAAGACACTCAGAAAAAAATGCAAACATATTCCCTCAATGAATGTTTTGATGAAGTCATAAATTCCTTTTTCTTTTCAGTCACCAAACAATACATACGTCAAAAAGAGAAAGATTAAAATCCAGTGATTTTTTTTTAAAACAGTAAAACATATCAGTTTTTTCATCAATGCCTAATATGTAAATTGAAGTTGTCTCAAAATTTTAGTGATGGTATATCTGACTCATTTTAGAAGTGCCTTGGCTAAACTACATAGTAATTGTTCAAATATAAAATATTTCATTTAGATTGTGAACTTTTTTCAGGATTTATTGGTATATAAATTCAATTCTCCTTAAGAGCTGCTGTTAAAGCATGTATCTGCAAAAGCATACTATCTGTTGCTTGCAAAAGCATACGAAAGTTAAAATATCTGGTTGAAACAGATCAGTGATAAGTTTCATGAGGTGAGTTGATATTATATACAGCTGCAAATACCATTAGTATTACTTCAGGCAAACTTGGCAATCACCAAGTAACTTCTGGGAATATGGTAATTTAATGCATGCAGTTATTCACAAACTGAGACATGCAGCAAATCATAGGCAGGAGAAAAAAAAATCATATAGCAAGAAAAACTTGGTATTTTGTAACACCATAAACTCACCATGGTTAATAAGAATGCACCACTTCATTAACCTCAGACCACTGTAAGCTCCAGGGAAGTAACCAGTATTACAAAGAAAGACAAAAATATGCTAGGTTGCTCAAAGTATCCCATGGTTATACTGAAATTATCATTGCACGACTATAAACCAGTATGTTGATTTGTTGAATACAAGGATGAATACCACATAAATCCCCATGGTTATAAACTTGTTCCTAGATAATGAATGATAAAAACAGCAATTAGTAAATTCACTAAGCTTTTGTCATTCCAATTTAATTGTTTAGATAAGAACTTCTTGGATCATTAAAATTCTTTAACACACAAATTCCTATGTATCAAATGTGCCCAATGATAAGAAGTCTGTTTTAGCAAATATAAAATGCATATGCAATTTTAACAAGTAAGTATCTAATGTTGTTAATGATTATGGGTCTTGCCTTCTGAAAAGTTTTGTTGTTTTTTTTTTTTATTTATAACACTTAAACAAGTCAATGTTAATACATTAAAAGCTATTAACCTATCTTGGGTTGCTTTATATCAGTTTTTATAACATTAAATAAAACATTTAGTGTATTATTCTTGGTACAGGACACTCAATAAATCTAAATTACAATAGATACACAGTGTTTATGTAACATAAAATAAGTATATAAGAAACATTTTAATTATGCTGAGGTTAAATTTGGGGTGTGTTTCCAGAAACAGATGTCTGAAGGATAAGGTACTTCAGTAGAAGGGCATTTTGGGTTAGAATGAGAACCAAGTTGAGGGAGGGGAGAAACACAGAAATGAGTGTATTAATAAGAAAACAAGTAAATGGACATGAGCTGAACATAATATGACTTTAGAAGACCCTAAAGGCCAGGCATAGAAATGTGGGTATTTTCAAATAGGCTATGGGAGAATCACTTAAGGTTACTGACAAACATCTTTTTTAGGGAATAGTAACATGTCTTTAGTGAGCCAGATGGGGAAGAGAAAACAAACACATTAAATGTTATCAAAGTAATCTAGGAAAAAGTGATGAGACACTAGAGCTAGGTGTTAAGTAGTAGTAATAAAACCTGAAACTGGAGATGTTTTAAGGGAAGAAATAACAGCCTGTAGACTTAACTCCATGTGAGGAACAAGAGCAAGTAGAGTTGGGAATATTTCTCAGGTTTCTAGCCTGAAGGTCTTAATGAAATGGGGAAGTTGGAAAACAGCAGTATCTTTATGTAAGAAGAGAAGTGAAAAATGTAAGATAACATCTTCTAATTATAAAAGCTCCCTATTTGGATATTCTTTTCCCTAAATTTATTTTACACTAATAATGGTGAGTTGGGCAGTGTAGGTGTTACTTCACTCAACAAGATTTGGAAATTAAGGTTCAGGAAAGAAAGGAAAGTCAGTGAAAGCTTAAAGCAATCCAAGGAAGACCTCCCTGGTGGTACAAGGGGTTAAATTGCAGCACTATGAAATATCCACAGCCACTGTAATGAGTTTGCTCCCCCACCAGGGAGCTAACCCACATGGTGTGGCAGTCCTCTCTTGTCTCACCTATTGCTCCCTCAGCAGTGTATTTCAGTAGCTCCATCTGTTCTGCTCCCTACTCTGTCTCTGGTGGGTCCTCTCATCCCCCACACCTCTGGCCTCTTACCCCCCACACCTCTGGCTAAATTTATTTATATGCATAAATAAATAAATCTTTTTTTAAATTATAAAGTAACCCAAGGAATAGTCCTTTCTACCTCCTATACAAAAGTCATTTTGCAAAAAAATAACCTTTGTCTTAAAACTATGATATATTCATCTATCAGGAGCAAATAATTTAAGTTAAAGTAATTAATTTGTTTTGTTCATTTAACAACTATTTTTGAAGCTTACATAGCAGGCACTGGAAGTGAGGTAATAAATAAGATAAGCATAACCTTGCTCTGATTTTTCAGGAAAAAGACAGATGCATAAAGAAACAAATGCAGACCATAATTTCAGATTATTTAAGTGCTATTAAAAACAAAGGTTGGTGGCTGAGAAGGCGAGGAAACTCTCAGCTGGACAAGGAAAGCCTCAATGATGAAATGATATTTGTGCAAAGACCTGAATAACAAAAGTTTAGAAAATCTGGAGACCAACTGTTTCCTGCAGAAAGAAAAACTATAAATGCTTTCAGGCAAGTTTAAATGTAAAACAGTTGAGAGGGAGAAAAAAGGCCACTGTGAAATGTGGTAAAAAGTGGTAAATGAGGCAGGACAGGCAAGCAGAGACTAGGGAGTCTGGACCCAAAGGGCCTTTGCATCAGATAATCACACTTCTTAAATGACCTAGGACAGTGCCAGCTACTTCTATTCTTCAGATGCAATTAGCACTAACACTTCTTTTCACTCTCGAGAGAGTTCCTCATTACCTAATTCTAGGTAATACAATGTAAAGGATTGGAATTAAATCAAAAATAAAACAGAAAAACACTGGAGAAGTCATAGGGGACTAATCTAAAATGACTGATGTGTGCATTCTAAAATATGCTTTTGAATTTACATAACATAAGCTATCTATATATGCTTATTTCAGCTGTTTTCATGTTCTCCATCATATTTATATTTTTAAGGTAAACAGAGTTTTGCAATTGCTCTTCAGATCTTTCCTATCTTCAAGATACCTAAATGAGTCAAACTATACTTCTATGATATATTTTGTTAGGGGACTTTACAAAGCATGTTTCCCTTTCTCCATGCACTTCCTGATCCCCAAATTGAGAAGTTGATGAGGTTTCCAAAGTTTGGTGAGGGCAGCAGAAATCTAACTGAGGAAAGACCGTGTGTCCTACACGACCAATCACCACACAGAACTACGTGGCAAGTGCCTCGCAAAGAGATTCTGGATTAAGCTGCCATCTTCTCCTCAGGCTTACAGATCCAAGAAGTTAATTGCTCTCTCCAAAACTTATGTGCTAAATTTGAATCAATTCTTTCTTTCCCACCAAAGTCTAAAAGAAAAGTTACATCTGCCATTCACCTTTCCACACAGTATTTAATGTTGTTGTCACTGTTACCTAGTTTTTTGTTAGTTTTTTGAAACTTAAAAATTTGAATTCTGCTGCAACATTTCTTTCATGTACATAAAGAAATTCCCCTAGATGGAATTATGATGAGATGTAGATATACTTCCTTAGTGTGAAGCTGAAGTTCCAATCTACTCCTTCTGCTTTGTAAAACACCACTCATACTAGAGTCAAACTAATAAAAGCCATAACCCATTTCTATTATCTTAGCTCAGATTTGATTGTGAGAAATCTTTACACATTTTGTTGGCTTTTATTTAAGCATGTAAGTTCCTTCACAACCATCTCAACACAGAGACCCAAACTAAAACACTGTAATGGGAGCACGAGGACAAAGGAAACTAATCCTACCAAGTCTACTAAAAAGAAATAGTTCTGTAAAAGCAATGTATTGTATCTCTAATGAGGACTGATCTAAACGTTTTGTCAATAATGAGTTAGCAGAAGGCAGGACTAAAGGCAAGCAGGCTTTTGCACTTTTTCAGAGTAGAAATGATGAGAACATGATATAGAGCAGAAGCAGTCACAAGAGAAAGGAATGGCGGTAAAACAGATATTGCAGATTTAGAATTGATGGTACTTGGCAACTGACTGGATACAGAAGTGAGGGAATAGGAGAATTGAAAATGACTCCAAGATTGCTGTTCCGAGTTCCTGACTGTTGGTTGATGCCAATAACTAAAATTGAGAACACGGAAGAAAAATGAGGCTTTAGAGAGAAGATGAGGGACCAACAGGACACCCATGTAGACATCCAGCAGGAAGAGGAAAATTTAATGACTTTATACTATATAATTTTATGACATTAATGCTAAAATATGGCCATTAATCATCTACTTCTAACACCCTTTCTTTGAGAATCAAAGGACAAAAAGCCATAGTGGCAAATAATATACAATATAAACACTTAAAAATGTAGGTGAAGAAGAAACACTAGGATTAAATCTTGTATTTAGCAGCTACACTAATGTTGCACTCATCAAAAATTTCCTGCCTGTGACTACTTTCACACTGATATGGGTATTTCACTGACCCAAATATATTACATAAAAAACCAAAAATTTTTTTTAAAAATTGAAACATCAATTCCTTGGTATGCTTTTCTGTAACTTCCCTTGCTTACCTAGTAAGTTAACTGAATACCCACATTTTCACAAAAAAGTATTTACTTTAATATCTGATTTTGCTATTTAGCAAATAATCAAAACCCATTAAATCATGTCCTATTGTGCCAAAGAGAAAAATTTAAGTACACTGTATTTCGAGCAGTGTACAAATGGATTCTTCAATAAAAAGAAGATATTCCAATTACCCATCATCACCAAATATTCTGAAAAAAGATATCCAAAGAAATGTCTTACAAGTACTGTTAATTCTCCAAATGCCAACATAAACACATAAAATAGTTGAGATAATTAAAGCCTGTTGAAAAATTTTATAAATGCCGATACCTGCAGAAAATCATTCAGTTTCAGAATATTCAGGAACATTATATAGCATCACTTTTTTTAAAAAGTTACCTGTTAAAATAACTTAGGTAAGTGCTGTGAAAAAAAGTTATCTTATGAAATTATCTTTTTTTTATAATTCAGAAGGATATGACTGTTAAACAAAGAACGTCAGTAAGATGACACAGACTAATAGCATACTTAAACTACCCTGAGATAACTAAATGAAAATCCTTTCACGAACATATAAAGGCAGAGACATGGGATCCCATGTTGCAAGCATCTGGTCACCATAGTAATCGCTGAAAAACTTTTGCTCTGAAAGTGAAGTCAAGACTCAAGGCTTCTAGGAAAGATCACATTCTGATCATGAGCAGGCAGAATAAATGCTCTTAGGAGTTTCTTAAGAGGAACTACATAGAAATGTAGAAGGTAAATCCAGATCAAAGCACTATGCACACTCAGTCCAAGATGTGATCATCAAAAAAGAAGAGGAAACCAGAGTCATTTTCAGCAAAACCCAAAGGTTTATTTCAAAGCAGCACAGAGTGGCTAGATGAGCTCTGAAAACTGGAACCCGGAAGCAAGACTTTGGACATTTCATTTGCAAAACTGACAGACCAATACATGATACTGACTGCACAGATCATCAGCTGACTACAAGGCCATATAATGCTTGTACTACAACTGATTTTATGTTAGACTAAAACACATTTTGTTTAACATGAAATTAGATGATGAGTTAAAATATAATGAATCTTCTAATTCTGTTAGCAATTGTTACTTCACAAAATAAATCTCCCATCTGAAAAAATATAACTGAAGTCTTATTAATTTGGTCACACAAATAAATTTGTATTTTGGTCTAAGGACAAAAAGGAAGTATTTACTAGCCAGCATGCCTTTACATTACAGTTTGGTAGGTCTGTTTGGCCTATGGCATACTTTTTTTTTTTTTAAACTTTTCAAACACCTTCTACATGGATTACTTCCAAATGCTGAAACACAAAAATATGATGCCCAACAAGACATCCACTTAAACCTATGCCTCAAACCACAATGCAAAAGATAAAGTGGTCCCCAATGAATCCATCTCCATTAATGGCAAAAGTTACCAAACTCCAAAAGGAAAACTGAAGACAGGTAAAATAACTTAGGGAAGACAGGGAAGTTATTCAAATATTCCCTTCAGTTTCAGCAAAGGTAGATACGCCTGAAAGAAATTATAGTCAGTATAGACTTTTTAGGGTGAACAAGAATATCAGCTTAAACACTCAACTATATTAACAACAAAGCAGTATCAAATACTGTGAATAAACAATGAGCTCATTCAACACAGGCACAAAAAGATCTTGGAGAACTAAAGTCACTACAGCCAAAGTGAATATTTTGAAAAAAGAAAGCTTTAGAGTGAGTCAGTGAAACACAGTTACAGCTATGTCACTGCAGGCTAAGATTATATGGATGGTTCTATAACACATGTGGTAAACAACTAAAAATGTAACTTTAAGACATTTGTTCTGAAAAATCTGATTAAAGTTCTCACTGATATATTTCATTCATTTATACTACAGAAATAAAAGGCTATTAACAACAATGCAAAGGAATGATACCTTAAGTTTAATCTTGGGGCTGGAATCACTTTAACTCCAGTGGAGACAACTGTGAAACAACTCTCAGCTACTGCTGCCAAAAATGGTGTGTGTTACCCAGCACCTGGAGGGCTCTAACTGGTCCCTCTTTGCTCTCCTGAATTACTCCATTGTGGAAATCAAATCCAGCAGAGCAGCCAGCACCAAAACCAAGGCATACAAAAAGCTTTCAATAACAAATATCAAAATACATTTGGCTCAGTGGTTACAGGTCTCTGTTCCTCTGAGAAGAGGGAAAGAAGACTTGATCAACCAAGTTGGTTATAAACATTTGGGTCTAATTTTAGAATGGCAGGATCAAGAAGACCTGAGTGTTTGCTTTTATTGGAGGCTTTTATTTCTGCTCTGATTAATCAAAGAAGACATATTATTCAGAAACAAGCAGTTTCAAGTTAGAATTTAAAAGGAGGTGAGAAGTCAGTAACAAACAGGAGCAGATGTGTCCATAATCTGGAATCCATGGCAGAGATTCCTCAGGCCTCAATCCAGCAATTACCCATGCAGGCCTCTGGATTTCCTAAAAAAGTTAACTTCTTAGAACATATGAGAAAAAGAAGTGTTCCACATGATGCTATAACCCAGTGTTATAAAATAACACTGCTACTAACATCTTTAGCAGTCCAAAAGATATATGCAATGCAAGAGGCCATCAATTATGTGTTTTAGAAAAAATATCTGAAACATTCTGTAAAAAATGAGACCTTATCCTCAGTGCTAATAATTTCTTTAATAGGTGCTTACATTGTTAAGTACTCTTGATGCAGAAATTATGATTATTTTCTGTTGCTACAATTTAAGGCCACTCTCTTAATTTGATTTTTGAAAAGATATGATATCCATCGATACAAATTTCATATGGTTTATTTTTTTTTTAAAAGATTTATCTACTTATGCATACAGGAGCCGGGGTACAGGCCAGAGTCACAGGAGGTGAGAGGATTCACCAGAGACAGAGTGGGGAACAGAACAGGTAGACTGACTGAAACACACTGCTGAGGGGAGCAGCGGGCACAGCAGGAGAGGTCTGCTGAGCCATGTGGGTTCCCTCCCTGGCCGGAGGCAGGGATCGAACACGTGCTGTAGTGGCTGCGGTTTGCTTCATAGTGCGTTGCTTAACCCGCTGCACCACCAACGAGGCCCAAATTTCAAATGGTTTAAAGAGTTATAAGGAATTGATCACTTCACCTAACATTATAAGATCAAAATGAAATCCTAAATCTTTTCAATTTTATGCTTAGGAACTAATTTTCTATTCTTTTCATCCACTCAATACCATCTTTTAAACCAAATCTACTTCACTAACAAAAACTGGGCCAAATTATTACAAAGTCAAACAAAGGAAAAGATTGTTAATAACATCCTATTTGGTGTATTCTTTTTTTACTTTTAATGTCATCTTCATATTTATTTGTATAGCATTATTCAATTTTAGGCACATTAGAACTTCTCAAGTTAAAAACAGATAATGGAGTTTTCTGATCTTTCAAATGATAGTATTGACAAAATGCTCACATTATTTTTTCTTTTAAAACTCACACACAGAGGAAACAGAAAGAAAAAAGTGTAAAGTGATGATGAAGAGCAACAGTTAAAGTGGAAGAGAAAAGAAGTAGAGGGAATTCACTTTAGGTGGCCTCAGACTTTTCAGTAAATAGGAGGTGAGAATGATGGATAAAGTGTGGCTTTCAGGACTTGAGAGAGAAAACAATTTGGAATAGCCACTGGGGGATGGTAACCGGAAATTAACTGCAAACAACTAAGAAAGCATTCACAGCCTCATTTAGCAGAAGACTTCTTTTGACTTTTCTCCTTTTCAGTCAAATTTTGAAACACAGAGCCTCCAATGTGTTCTTTTTCTTCTGACTTAAGTGGAATTTAATACTTGGCCAAACTAAAAAATGATTCATTAAATCTCACCTGAATTAACTTGAAAACCTAAGAAAATTAAAGAAAAGACGCTTAGATATTTATGGACAAAACTCGAGATAATTATTAAGATGGAAAGTAGAATTCAAAGTAGAAAACACATAGCTTGGGGCAGTCTGAAGGGGGTGGAAAGTTAAGACCATGTTTAAAAATGGTGTTTTAACAACTTATTTTTAGAGTATATCACAAGTTTTTTTATTCATTTGTGCTCTATGTTATATATTACTGTCCAAACATTTTAATTTTATAGAAAGCACAAGCAAGGGTATTTATTGAGTGGCATGTGCCTGTTTTTTCTCAGCACAGTGATTCAAGGCAGAAGTCTTACCACTCTGCCTGTATTGTCTTAATAAGGCACCACTAATTACTTCATAGTACACACATACCTCTAGTGAAAGAGAACCCAAGGGGAATTTAAGTCTCTTTAGAATTTAATTGGAAATCTCATTCCCTTAAGTGATGAAACTATCGCAAAAGAATACAATAATATAATTTTAAAGAAAGTAAGGAAGAAACAATTTAGCAGTCTTACTTTTTACATATGTTACTGTGGCTGCACAGGAGCAAAATCTGCATGGCTCTAGCTATGAAGGGAAAACATTTTTAAAATATGGTTCTAAATTAGTGGAACTATATAGCAAGTGGAATACTTAAAATCTATCATAAGGAAGCTTTTTTTTTATCAAAAGTATACTTTCCTCTTTATCAGGAATATAATAATTCCAAAGTGAGAGTTATCAGTTAAAGGTCTAGAAATTTTTGGAGTTTGTTTTAATATGTGGATGATACCAAAATCATTGTATATTGGAAGCTTGATCTTTCTTCTTGTACTGATCATGAAAATAACATTAGACAATGTTTCTATCACTTTATATTTATATTTGTGAAGAACAGATATGTTGTGCAGGAAGAGATATCTAGAGATTACATAATAAAGAAAACTGACACACTGTTAATAAATCCACTCTTAAACCACAAGGTATGGTTTATTTTGCAAAACATCATTTATGAAGCTTGGCTTTACTAAAACCTGATACTTGTGCTAAACAAGACTAAAAATGGTATAGCTATACCAACACAAAATAGGGTAAGATAGCATTCTAAAATCCATTTCCCAAAACACGTTCTAACTACTACTCCACTCCAAATTCCGTATCTCCTGAAAAGGTAAAGACTTTTAACACTAAAGTTAAAGGCTTAAACATAGATTTATTTCATACACAACCAGCCATAGAATTCCATGGAAGCAAGTGGTGTGGCTGGCCACCTGTCTTTCCTGACAGACCCCAGGTAACATCTGTCATTCACAGACTCTGGCAGGCCCAGGCCTGGAACTACATGGAGCCAGGCTCAATGAGTGTAGAGACCTTCTTCCCACCTGGAAGGGAAGGCCAGATGTAACTATTGCTCCCACAGATGTAGTACATGATTTGCCATGCATTTTTTTCTCTAACTGTATAAAGTTCCTAAGTAGAAAGTTATACTTTCTATTTGCAGCACCTAGGATATGTAGTCAGTCTCTCAAACTAGCTCTTTAGCTCAGGTATTAGAAATCTCTCTGAAAACAGTTTAAAGAAATAACACATTTTGTAATTATCATAATATAAATCTAAAATATATGCTATAATAAGAAACTGGAAAAAAAACTTTTCAATGTGTCCTAAGTCACTTCAGAATGATTTAGTACTCTAAATGACATGATAGTAAATATTCTATTATTCCTATGCTAGTAAGGCAAGAAATTTTCAGTCATAAGAAATTGTAAATAAAAGAATACTCAATAAATCAAATCTTGTAGATTAATATGATCAAGTATACATTACGATTTTAGGACGACAAATGGATAAATGTAAATATTTTAGGGTGATATAAAGGAGAAGCACAAAAATTTGTAAGAAATGTGAATGCATTATTTTTTTCAAAGCTGCCAGGTAATCCTACATTTACATTATTAAATGAAATATAACTATAAATGAAATAAAAATGGAGTCTCTGGAAGATTTTAAGTTCTGCCAATGCATGTTTCCAGAAACATGGTTAAGATCTTTATTCTCCTGAGATTAAGAGTGGAAAGGTTTTTCTTCCTATTTCTTCTGCATGACAGAATCTTTGTAGATTATAAACAGACACAGAGGATCACTCCTAAAAATCTTGAAGACAAAATCAGCATTTTGAGAATCAAGTACTCATGTAAGTCATGACCTCATATGCAGCTGGACTGTTCTCTACGCTCGTTACCACAAAGATGACTTTAGTCATGCTTTCCCTCCTGTTCTCATTCCCCCAAGTTCACATTCTTCCTTCACTCCCAGCATTTCCCAAACTGTACTCTGTTAAACATTAGAGGCCCAGGAGATATGAAATGGATATTTCTGTCAAATCAGACTGGAAAGTATTTTGTGGGATACCGCCTCTCAAAAATCACAAATACAATTTTGGACAGAAATGAAAGCCCTTTAAAGACAGACTAAAGAGACAGATCTTGTTTTGCAGATAACATGAAAGTACAGAGGAATGTTAAGCATGGCAGAGATATGATTAATCTCTCACAAAAAAATGAATAGGACGTTAGAACGCTGGTATTGAGGAAAAAAGCAAGAGTATCATCAAAATAGTCAAACAAGATAGGTCAGGTTGGAGGCTATAACTAAAGAGAGCACATTAAAAAATTCCTGTGAGAATAAAGGGTGCCCGGTGAAAACTGGAAGTGACATAAAGGGCAGAAGTAAAGATGACCTAAGTTTTTCTGTCATAACTATTTTCTCAGTAATGTAGATAGAAGGCAAAACAATCTCGGTGAGGAAAAGGGGAAAACTTAAAAAGATGTGGGGAAAATTAAGGTAAAAATATGGGTCAAGCCTAATGGGCAAAAGGAAAGGAAGATGACTGCTTATAAGCAAAATAACTGTTGAAGATCATCGCTTATGGAGCTGTCCTGATCCACCCAGGTAGCAGCACTGTTTTCCTGCCCTAAGTCGCCTATAACACTTTTTTTTAGCATGTCCCGGTGATAACTTTAAAATCTATATTGAATCATAATCTTTATATTTTCTTTCATCTACTGAAGTTTTAACTTCCTGATTTATCATGCACACATTACATTTAGAGACCATTTAAAACATTCTTGTTGAACTAAAAAATATAAACATATGTCATTAATTATATCTTAACTCACTTCATCCATCTTTCTTATCCTTATTCCTCCACATGTAAAGCACTTTTTCCCTCTGGTTTATTTCAAAAATTTCTCTTTGCCTTTGTTTTTCCACAGTTTAAATATGATGTTCTTAGAGCAATAATTTGGGAAAGCCTTAACTAATTATCAATTTAAATAATTTTCTGTTCCTTCTCTATCCTTCAATTATGGGTCTGTAACACATTAGAAGTTATCCATATTTTCTGAATTCTCTCCTTTTCTTTTTCTTTTCATTTAAATTTGGGAAGATTTCATTGACCTATCTTCAAACTCACTCTCCTCAGTCAAGTTTACTGATAAGCCCTTTGAAGGTACTCATCATTTCTGTTAGTTTTCTATATCTAGCATTTCCTATTGATTCTTTCTTCACATCACCATCTCCATCTTACTAGTTAGTTGTCTACAGCTTTGATTAGGTCCCTTTACATGTCAATCATAGTTTTTTAACATTACCTGAATGGTAGTTCTGACATCTGTGTCCTAGCTCAATCCGGTTCTGATGGCTTATTTTTGTCTAGATTGTCTTTATTGCCTTTGGCGTGCCTTGCAATTTTCTGATGAACCAGGCATGCTGAATAGGGAAATAGGAACTAGGGAAATGGGCCATTAGTGTGAAGATCTATGTTCATCTCACTATAACAAGGGGTTGTATTTGATGTTTATTTAGGCACCAAAGATGGAGGATTCCTCTAGTGTCTTTGTTTTAGTCTCCCCTCCTGACTGTGGGTTTCCCTTAAGTACTCCTCAGAGAGAGACTAAGTCTTGTTGTTCGTTCAGCCTGAAGAAGTTTCTCTCATACTAGTGTTTACTCAACCTCTAGTAATTCATCAAATTATCCACTTAAGTGTTACTACCCCAGCAGCCCCTGCTCCAAGCCAGGGGATCTTGGTTGACACCCTGTGGATGCACCACTTGTCTCTCCAGATTTCAGGGTGGCTGTCTGCTATGTAGCCTCAGTTCTGTGGTGAAGCACACTGATTTTCACTTGACCAACTTTTTCTTATTGTAAGGATGGAATGACAACTTCCAAGATCTTTAAATTTCAGAGTTGAAGCTATAAGTCTCAACATTCATTTTTTATATTTATCCAGTGTCAAAATACACACCATTCTTTCAAATCTCTGTTCTCAATAAAAGAAAAGGGAAGAAAATACATGTAGAGAGCACATTCAAACATGCTAATGACTAATACCAAGTATATTACTGGGGTGCAAATCTAGTACTTTAGAGACAGGAGATCAGGATGTGAGGTTTTTCAGGTGTGATATGTCATGTCTACCACCTCTACCTGTCCTAATCTTACTTTAGTCAAATAAATATGAGACCACCTTTTGGTCACAGCAATATGTTATCATAGCCCCAGGTAGAATTTTCATTTATAATAACATGAGAGTGGCGTTATATTTATGAATGTAATTACTAATGTAAAACATTCACAAAGTCAAGAGAATCAAAATTCTCCTTTGGAGAATTGGATTGTCTCTGTGGTTCAATTTCTTTGTGTCACTGCTTCCATCAGTTATACTTCCCAAAAATAATGGAACTTTTTTAAATTAAAGAAGTAAGAACAAAGATTTATATTTATATATTTTTAAATTTCTAGTTATAGAAAATTTCAGACATACATAAAAATAGAGTAAAATAACGGACCACAATATACCCACAATCTAATCACAATCAATTTTTGTCAATTTTGTCTCATTTCTACTTGCCATTATTTTTCCAGAATAGTTCACGCAAATCCCAGGTAACAGAGGAATACTTCATTATGAACTGCTACTGGATAATAAAGTTAATTCTTAAAATACAGTGATGGGGAGAAGTGAGCTATTCCAGTACAGAAGTGACAGCTGTAGTGTTTTTGCCACTAGTATTTAGCTGTTTGATGAGTGGAAAGTAAGTATGAATGTTGAGAAATCAAAGAGGAAAACTAAGCTGGATGTGTTGCACTGATTTTTCTCATCTGCCTTCTACCCTGTATCTAGAAAGTTGGACAAGATGAACCTAAACATATATCTCTCGTACTTGGAATTCTAGCTGAGAGTTGGGGTCTGCAAACAGAAACAACTCATCTAAGATGATGAAAGCAACAGTGAAGCACATGTCATTCTCTTGCACCCGTTTAACTTTCAACTGCAGGCAATGACAAGGAAAGGTGAGGTTTTCTACAGCAATGCTTATAGTGACACTTTACAATTTTCTGACGGGCAAGAAGCAATTGTGGTGACAAGAAGAGTAGCTTAATTCTGCTTACTCATTCATTACTCCATTGCAGCTATGGGGATATGTTCTTAAATCCACAGCTCTTGCAAAAACTTTAGGTGTAAGCCATTCTTAGTGGGTCAGTGCTATACTCTCTGGATGGCATGCCAGCAGAAACAGCCTAGATACATTCCACACAATCTTTAGATTTTTTTTTATAAGTACCTAATCCCCTTGCATTAAATAGCTTACTATTTAAAACATATGTTGTTTCTGTTTCTTGGACTAAATTCAGAGATAAACTACTGATATATCTGTGTCTGTATTCAACTTTATCATGGTACACTACTGTCCTATTTTATTTATCCATTTCAAATTATCTTATATTCATTTCAAAATTTAAATGTCCATGCTATTTTATTTTATTCATTACATAAAATGCTGTCCACAATTCCTTAAATCTATCTTATAGTCTAAAATCTACTAAGGGGTTGCGTATCTCAGTTTATAAGACACTGCTTGTACCTGAGTCTTTTTTAAAAAGCTGTGAGTATGTAGTGAAAGAAAAAAAATGAGCATTTATTTATTTTTCTTTTATTCCATCCTAGCCTTCTTAATAGACAACCCAGAGTTTTTCTAGCTATCATTTTACTGACCTCTACCTAAGTAGAAGATAACTCTTACTCACAGATGGTCTCCAAGAAGAAGCAGATAAAAATGGAAGACAGAGAGGAAAAGAGTGGCATGACTGACATGTATATTTGGAGAAAAACTGTTCTTGATTGAAAAATTTTAAAAACTGAAAATGAAATACCATATAACCCAGCAATCCTACTCTAGATAGATATCTGTCTAAAGAATGTGAAATTATCAACTTTACAATGGTTATTACAGCACTATTTATAATAGCTAAGATCTGGAACTAACCAAAATGCCTGTGAATAGTAGACTGGATCAAGAAGATGTGATACAACCATACCAGAGTGTACTGAATTATTCAGCCTTGAGTGGTAGAGTTGGGGAAAAAATTAAAATAAAAATAAATTTTAAAAAAGATATTGCTTTTCCTTCTGACTCTACAAATACAATCAAGAAAATCTTAGCCTATTTAGGATCTGGATCTATTAAAACTTTTAGACTCCAAGCACAAAATGAAATGAGTGGTACATGTAACCAAAATCTTTATGAAACTATTTGTACCATGACAAGCATTGCATTCTGAGGAAAGAAAATATGGAGACCAGAGTATACGAAAAAGTGGTATGACTGACATTTAGGGTTGGGGAAAAACTGTTCTTGATTGAAAAGAATTCAAGTTTTTCATAAAATCATTTTCTGAAAGATTTCATTGACCAGACTTGATTTTGTTATTAAAACATACCTCCAAAAACCATATGCAATGTTTGATTTTTCCTCCATCTACTCATTAGTCAAACAGAAATAAATCAAATGGGGACCAAAGGAACATTTAAAAACTAAACATCCTTAAATCCTGCTATATGAATAGTGAACTATATTCAGTTTTTAGTTCTTGATTCCAAAACCAATAAAACCACAGTGAAATGTTAAATGAATCCACAGATCTCAGAGGATAACAGATCATAAAACTCCCACAGATTTGGCAAGGTGGTAGTCACTGACAGAAGGAGAAAAGATATATAAATATAAGCTAAAGTTTTCACATTTTTCTACACCCAAAAATTGAGCTTAATGTAAAAACTGGAACTCTTAAATACAAAATATTTTTCAATTTTAACAAATAGATAGCATTAATGAGTACTATATTTATGCATTAGGTATCCTCCCTTCTATAGGAAAAGATGATTTGAATTAATTTGAATAACAACACTCAGTAGGCTTAAGCTTTAATTTTAATGTTTTGAGTGAAAGTCCATCTTCTTTCTTAATGAAATGAAAAAACTGCATATTAGTTTTTTGATGCTTCAGGTTTCTCTTTATTATAATTACCATTCCATACTGATATACTGTGCTGCCCTCAGGAGTTACTGATATGTGACAAGATGTAAAAAGTGACATTTTGACAATGGTGTTAAACCATAAGTGTGATTTGGATGAGGCACTCAGATTTCATAATTCTGAATAACTGATACCACACATTTGGTGAGTAACTGGGAACACCACTGGTTTCAGAATCAAACCTCATAATCTTTAGAGTTCAGCGCACAAAAATGTGGTAAGTTTAAATCAGAAGTTGAATTATATTTAGAATAAATTGTTTTTGCAAACTGTATCTTTTACACTTCTATTGTTTGTTGCTACTGTATAGACATATATACTAATATTTTCTTAATATTTTGCATAATAGGAACCTTGCCAAATAGGAACGCACCTATATAAAAGACTTATGTAAATTCTGAAGATAACTTTTACAAAATGTTATTGAAAGATCTAAAACAATCTAGATAAATGAATATACTAATCTGTATTAAAAGTCAACTTTCCTTATTTTGCTCTATAGAGTCAATAAAATCACAGTCTAACATTACTGAAGTCTTTGTGTGGAAATTTCTCTGCTGACTTTGATTTTTATATGGAAATGCAAAAAGTCAAAAATAAACAAAAATTTTAGGTTTTTTTGGGGGGGTTGTTATGTTTATTGAGGTGAAGAAGCTGCTTCACAACACTATGTTTCATGGGTAATTCACATCTGTGCAAATGCTGCTGTACTCCATGCCCTCAACTCAGGCACCACCATTCCCTCTTTCTCATCTTCTGGTAGCCTCAGTTCTGCAGTCAAGATTTCAAGGTAAATAAAGTAATTTTTAAGAACAAAGAGTGAGAATTCTACCAGATATGAGAAAAGTTATTATAAATAACTAGCAATTAAGACAACACAATATTGGCACAGCAACACAAAACAAAACAATTGTGATAACCAGAAAAGACTCATGATATTTATGAATAGTTGATTGAATACAAGAACAGAGAAAAAACAATCTTTTCAATAAACAATATTGGCAACACTAGTTGGCATATTATGGAGGTAGGGACTAAATTGGATCCTTCCCTCATATTCACAAGAAAAGAAAATCAGTAAATTTTTAGGCCTTAGTGGGGAAGACTGAACTATTAGCTTTTAGACTCTTGGAGGATTTTTATCACAATCTTGGAGGAGGTAAATTTTCTTAGCATACTGAAAGCAGTAACCAGTAATGAAATAACTGATATGCAACTAAATTAAAAATAATGAAGTTTTGTTTTGAAAACAAAAAAGTGAAAATATCTGGTATAATGTAAAATAAGACACTCCAACCCAAGTAAAAAAGGATTTCTAGTCAAACTATGCAGAAATTCTACAAGTTGATAAGAAAAGACAGATGCTCAGCAGCATGAAAAAATGAGCAAAAAACCCTACATGGGTATTTAAAAATAAAGATATAGAGCAAAGTGTAAAATTCAGGAATCCCTATAAAAATTAATAAAAAGTTATTTAAGAAGGAATAAAGTGATTACCAGTATAGGGACATTGGTTACTCCAAAAATTAGAATGACTTCTAAAGTGATGACAATATTCTCTCTCCTCAGGTGGGAGGTGCTTACATGGGTATTTATTTTATAATCACTCATAATTATACATATTACACAACTGTTTTATAAATTTCTCTGTTTATTTTTATTTTATAATAAAAGTAAATTTTATTTATTGGAAGAACTCAGACCAGAAGGTGATCACAGACTATATACATAAAAATAAGAGCCTATTGCAATTCTCCCCATTTTTTTTCTTCTAGAGAATCATTATAGTTCATATATTACCTTCTCCAGAAAAGGCTACATGGAAGAGGTATCATTTGGTCAGTGTCTCAAGGGATAAGATTTAGCTCTGGGTAGACTGAGGAAAGGATTCGATTAGTTCTACTAATTCTGTCAACTTGAGGAGTAAGTCTTCCTAAGCCACCTGTTTCTTTATCTCTCAACTTTCTCATTCAGGTGGTTTTGTTGTTGTTGTTTTTCCTTTTGGAAAGGATTATGCTTTAGTAAAAATGCTAATATCAAGTTTCCCTCCTCACTCATATGCTTTCACAACATGCGTATTTGAGAAGTCCCAAAGATTTGTCTCATCTATTAACTCATACTTGATCTTAAGTAACCAAGAGAATACAGATGATACCTCCAGTTGGCTGTGGGTACATGTCAAGTTAAATCTCTGACTTCAACTACTGTGAATAATGAAACTGGGTAAATTGGGAAAGCAGAAACTCAAGGGAGGTCTCATTTACTCCAAATTTCAAACAGAAATAATAAATTCCATTTATCATAATTGTTGCCAAAGTGTTTAGAGAAGCACAGCTATAAGTAGGGTCATTGCTTTTTAACATAAGAATAGGGTACATCAGAGTAACAGGAAACAGAAGACGGACCTTCTGGTCAGGAATTTACTAGGTAGATGACTGATTACCAATCCAGTCTAAATCACTTAGCGGTCTTTTCACAACTCTATGACTATATGGATATTAGCCTGTCCAAAACTACAAACTCTGGGGTTCTGTGCTTTCTAATACTGTTTTTATTACAATCCTAACAAGTAAATATTTGATATTATAACTAAGATTAATTAAAATAATCATTTTATCAAAGAATTCAAAGTAAGTTTTTTAAATAGGTTTCCCAGAGCTTATATTTCAATCTAGTAAAGTTAACACTTTACATATATCTTCCTAAAACACAATATATTTAAATTATACTCACAATTACATGGCATGGCTTATTAAAGAAAAAAAAAAAAAGAACAAGTTTTTGTAAAAGAAAACTTAAAACCAGGCATAACAAACCCAGTTTGGACACACATTCAGGCAACAAGGCTGGGTCACTGAGATTTCTGGAGAGTTTTCTGTGCACACCACCTGGTCAGTAGCGGTGTTTTACAAGAGGGACCAAGTGCCACTCTGTCACATAAGCAGCCCAGTCCCTTCAGCTAGAACTTCTGCATGGACCACCTGCCCTAAATCCCACAAATTCAATAACCCTAATCCCTAAATCCTAATAACCCGAGCAGAGTAGAGCAGGGTGGTTCTAGTCTTAACTGCTTGACCTTCTGGGTGGGCATTTACTAGGTAGATGACTGACTACCAATCCAGCCTAAATCACTTGGTTTGGTTGTTACAAATTTGGAAAGTTGCTCTTGGATAAACCAGAAGAGTGTGTGTGTGTGTGTGTGTGTGCGCGCGTGTAAGAGTATGTGTGTACGTGTAAGAGTATGTGTGTATTGTATTTTAAAGAAAAAAAAAAAGGTTGAGTGGCAGGATTTACCAATTTTACTGTTTCACTGGTTGAACTGGCAGATTACCACCAGTTTTATATAGGAAGGCAGCCAGAGTCATTGCCCTTCTCTGTTCTGCCACCTCTCTCCTTTGCTGTGATTACACTAGCAAGAATTTCAATATACTTGGCCAAGAAAACTGCTTGACTGAAAACAAAGTATTTGCCTCCAGGAAATCAGACATTTGGAAGTGTGTCAGTCTCATTCTCTTGATCTTAATCTATGCAATCTATGCAAAAAAAAAATGGTTTTCAATAATACACTGAATGATACAGTTTTTCTCTAACTATAGTCTCAGAGGAACAAAATGGAATAATGCCTAGTAGCTATCTATGCTGAAAAAGTTATCAGTTCAATTTAATTTACTGACTAAACAGTGAATTAAGATAAGATTTGAATAATGATCTTTAGCGTTTCCTAAAGATTACCTCATTTGCACCTAACAATTTATCTTGAGATACATATATTATTATAACTATTTCACAGATGAGGTAAATAAGAGAGCTGAGTTTGAACACTGAAACAATGACATTTTGGAAAAAGAGCATTAGCATAGGACTAAGGCACTGTGTACAACACAGAAAATGCCAAGAGTGTTCCCTGAAGAAGCTTAAATTTTTCATTAAAGGACAAATTCAAAGAGAGAAGCCCCAGAGAAGGATTACATTACCATGGAACCACTTTGCCACTGTATTACTTTATTCTCCGTACCACAAAGGTTCTCGGAAGCAATGGAGGAAACCCAGTGCTTATCCCAGCAACAATGCTCAAGACTTTAAGACCAGGACATGAAAACTACAGGATATATGCCAATAGCTTAATACACTAAATGCCAACCGAAAGGTAATATAGGTCAGTTCTGATTCAATAAAATATGTATCAGAAATAAAATATTAAGCATATGTCTCAATAATTATCTGAAAAGAAAGTAATTAATGAGAAACATAGAGAAGACATGCCTCAAAGTAGGAGTCTTCTCTGGGACTATATAAACCACTCATGTAAAATTTAATTGCAGTAATTTTAGCAGTAGAGTGCTATAAACCTGATATACTTCAAAGTTCTTTTATTCAACTTATTAAGTGAAAAATCGTTTCACTTTCATACACACATGGTTTCTTCTGTAATTTCTTAAGACTAAACAGTCCTTGGGACGCCATTCACTGGTGAGTCAATAATTAATTATCATTTCAATACATTATATGAAATTGCTTAAAGTTTAACAGCAAAAGTATTATCTGATACCCATGATCTCAATTACAATTTTCTAATATTTTTCTTTTGATATATTTCCTCTGAATCAAAATCTGGCCTTATCCAATAAGTTCAAAACCTACTTACATTTCCAAAAGACCACAAAATTTCATTAGTGTAGGACTAACTAATAAAAAGCATAACAACAACAACTATAATAAATTTTAACAGATGTTTTCATACTATCTTTTAAAAACTGGCTTGGCTAACTATGAAACACTTCCTTACCCTGTGAAAAAGATTTGTGGTAGAGCAATATGAGAAAGGGAAGTATTTGGTGGAAAGAATACACAGAGCCTCTGTATGTTAACATTTATCAATGCTGCACAGTGTCTAGGATAGAGTCTAGAGCTCACCCTCCAAAAGGCAAAAAAAAATATTAAATGAAGCTCTTCAAACAGAGAGACTCAGCTGTGACATATGCACCAAAAACAGGAGCTCTATTTTCCTTAGTTTTTTAAAAATAACTTCTGAGAATTTCTTTTGAGACCAACCTGCAAATATACTGTTCACACTGACCTCCTTGTTTGTCCAAGCGTGGCCTAACGAGTGAAACCACGACGTTTGGTCAATAAAGCTATCTTCCTGCTTCAGGTTCCACTCAAAGAGGGCTATTATATCAATGTAGCCCTGATACAAACGACTTCTGTAGGTGTTTCACTTCTATCACCAGGGAATGTCTACGGAATTTGTATGTATTAAAAAGGATGTTCTTTATGCAACAAGTATATAAGAATAAAAACATGTAAGTATATTCTAAGAGTATTAATCTTCATAAAAAATTTTCATTTTTTTCTTAACATTGAAAAAAGGTGCTTTTTCTTGATTGTCTACACCCAAGCTCCATATTCTACCTAGCCAAGCAAATGCAATTCTTTCCTGTTTCTGAAGAAGGTAATACTTGTCTACTAACAAGATTTCTAATAAGCTTACCTAGATTTCAACATGTTGGCATGAGCAATCACATGAACAACATTATAATACAACTCACTGTGTTAATTTTAAAATTTCCTTCAGGAACACTGAGGATTGCTAAGCAGTAGGAATTCTGTTTTATATAACAATTTTATATTATATTTCATCTTTACCCCTGATTATAAATACTAGCTAAACCAGGTTTCTGTCTTTAGAGAACTTTCTGATTATCCCAAGTTTGTATTATCTGACTGTGGTCTATTTCTTAATTTTTGGATCACGCTCTGATTAGTGCTAGATGAATGCAATCTCAGAGCAGAGAAATTGTACAATTAAAAAAACGAGTTGTCCATAGAAAGAAAGCTATCTCAGATATGAGTCATCTAAGGGGTGAAACACTGAGTCAGTTCCTTGAATAGAGACCACCCCCTCCCCCAGGTATTCTCCCGCCTTCTCATGCCATGCTTCCCAATAAACTATCTCTCCCGCAAAGGATGATCTCATATAGATGTCCCAGTATTCCTTAGATGAACTCCAGAATGAAACAAACATTCCTGGAGATCAGAAAAAAGCTCGGAGGGACTTTTGGAAAACAGGATTCAGAAATTGCATTTATGACAGTCATTATTACTCTGGCATTTTTAGTAGCTTTTACATACTGTTGGTTCTTATAAAACATGAAGTCAACTATAAACATTTTGCAGAATTTTTTTGAACTTAAGTGACCCTTTTGCGTACTATGAAATACAGGCGCATACACTTATCCACATTCAATTTCCTTTTCTTGGCTATCAATCATTATTTATTCATTGATATAATTTTAATTCTAATATCACCTCTTAACATATTAGCTATTCCTTTAAATTTTGCATGAAGTTGAATCCATGTAAAGAGTGACCTTGAAATTAGACTCCATGACTTGAGAATCATCTAAGCCATAGAAAAATATTGTGGAACAGAGCTTTTACAATAAAAGAACCCCTTCCAAGCTGATGCTGATTCATTTAGTCCACTCGTTTCAGAATGTTTAGCCACCCAATTATGAATCATTTTAACTGAATAATGATTCTCTCTAATCAAGCAGTTTTTATATGTCAATCCTCATAATTATTGATTAATAACCACTAATTGAATAAATAAAAATACTGAAGAATTAAAAGAAAAGACTTGGTTTAAAGAGGAAATATGGCAATTATTTTGAACATTAAGTTTTAACTTGATTGCTCAGTTTAAGAGAATCAAAAAAAAATAAATAGCATCTTTATTTCCTCCTACAAGTATTATTCCACAAAACAGACTACAGTATGTTAGGACTCTCCTATTTAAAAAAAAAAAAAAAGCCATATTCATTCTGAAAAAGACCGAGATTGCCAAATTTTTCAGATGCTTTCACTTGGAAGATAATCTAAAATCAACCTTGTAAATGAATGTTCTATTGTAATTTCCACATTTAAAAGTATAAAATTAAGTGTGATATGTTTAAGTCAGATATTAATTTTTGAATGATTCTAATTTTAAATTTAATATAAATTAAATTTTATTTAGAGTGAGGTATTCTGGATATAGCATGTTGATATGAAAAACATCTTTAGAGAAAGGCTGACTTATGAAAGGCAGTATTGTTATCTTAAAGAAACTCAGGGCAAGTGTAAAAGAGTTCTATTCCAGAAGAATAATTCTCTTTGCAGTGGCATTTCTGTAAGGGAGATCATCCAATTCATCATTTTTATCTACTTCCTATGTGCAACACTGACATGAGTAGAACCTGTGTATCTTTATGGGCAACAATATGTACAACTACGGGCCTCCCGGGTGGCACAAGAGGTTAAGCACTGCACTGTGAAGCACCTGCAGCCACTGCAGCATAAGTTCGATCCCTGGCCAGGGAGGTGACCCACATGGCACAGCAGACCTCTCCTGCCTTGCCTGCTGCTCCCCTCAGCAGTGTATTTCATTCAGCCAGTCTGCCTGTTCTGTTTCCCACTCTGACTCTGGTGAATCCTCTCACCCATCCCTGCACCTCTGGCCTATACCCCAGTTCTTGTATGCATAAATAAAGAAATCCTTTTAAAAAAATGTACAACTAAGTTCAGAATATCAATGCAACATTATTGTTTCCTTAATAAATTTTCCAGTTGGGCCTCCCTGGTGGCGCAGTGGGTTAAGCAACACACTATGAAGCAGACAGCAGCCACTGCAGCACGAGTTCGATCCCTGCTGCCAGCCAGGTGGGGGACCCACATGGTGCAGCAGACCTCTCCTGCTGTGCCCGCTGCTCCCCTCAGCAGTGTNCTTCCGTTGATCTGCCTGTTCTGCTCCCTGCTCTCTGTGGTGAATCCTCTCACCCCCCACACCTCTGGCCTGTACCCCAGTGCTTGTGTGCATAAATAAATCTTTAAAAAATAAAGAAATAAATTTTCCAGTTAACCTGTAAATTTTAAAGCTGTCATTTATTAAAATGACAGAAAGTAGAAGCTCAGTATGAACTTCTTTAAATTTTCACCCATGTTTCTGAAATACATATTTTTTTACTTCTATTAATTAAAGGTATTTTAAAAATTAGTTATTCAGATATTTGATGAATTTCTTCCTGATTAAAATGACTATAATTTTTAAAAGCAGCACACAGAATTTTTAAGCTACAAGTTCTGATTATTATATTCAAGTCAACTAAAGCAGAAGACAAGAAAAAACTTCCAAGATCACTGACTACAGAAGATATTCATTGTGTTACTCACAGTTCACTGTCAATGCTGACTAGCTACACCAAAAGACAGAAACTTCAGCTTAAACATTATATAACAGGACATCCCCCACACACCCCCACCCCCAATGCTACAGATTCATTATGAGTGGGATTCAGTGACAGAAACCAAAAAGACAGAGTAAAATTAAAAGAACAAATAACCTTTCATTTAAAAGCAGAGATAATTACCAAATTTACAAAGAAAAAAGGCGAGTTCAAAAATTAGATTGCATTTAGAGGAAGGTATGAAATTTAATATCAGGCAGACAGTTTTTGATATTAACATTCTTGGAACTGTTAACATTTTGTTCCTTCTAAATAGTACACATAGTACCAACACTATTAAATACATTTTTATAACCTCTCTAGCAGGAAAGATTCTTCTAAGAATGTATATCATTCACTACATGAGTGATTTAGTACAAAGGTCTCTATTCTCATTATCAAACTGTTTGTGGCTCACCTTCCTTTGCTTATAAAACCTGAAGGACCATTTAACTCTATCTGACAAGGAATTCCACTCTCCTCCTAAGTCGTTCTGCTTTCTATCTTCGTCTCTACCTAATTGAATTACATGGCCTACTAAGGAAGTCATACGCTGTGTAAGCTGTTCTAGTCTCTCTACACACAAACCACAAGAATTTTCTAAACTTTAACTGCATTTGAGCATATATTTCCCTCACTTCAATTGGCTCAATGATTCTATGCACCTAGTAGCGTGGCCAACAAGTTTAAATCCTATCTATTGTTAGGATTGCACAATTCCCCAGTATTCTCAGGAACCAAAAGGAGCACCTGCTAGAGCCTACGGACTGCACCTGATCTCTACTTTCCACCACAGGTTATTGAAGTCCAGTCTTGATGGGTCTAGAGAGGTGCTAGTTAAACAGGCAGCATAAATTCCCTATATCTAGATGCTGATAGCACTGGAAAACCACTGTGTCTTGGTGTCAAGAGGTGAGAATTTCAGCACACCTAGATGCTCAAAAATAATGCTATAGTCTTGTCTGAAAAGTAGGCAGCATCATTCTTGGGGAGAAAAAAGTATACTACAGAAGCCAAATCCAATCTCCAATGTGGCCATGAAAGCAAATTTTGACCAAAGAAAGAACAACATAAGATGAGTAGAATGTTTGTGTCCCACTTTCAGATCACTGCTTTTGAGAGAGCAAAGAGTAATTCTCCTAACACTCATCCCTCTTCCACCAGTTAGACAGCTATGAAACTTAAAATGGGAATGATGACTGCATCACATGGGAGGAGCTTCAATTTCTGAATGAATACCCTAAAAACCTGAAGCAGTCAGGTGTAGCTAGTCAGGATTATGGTGTGAGTAGGGAATAAATTTTTACTAAATTGAGCCATTAGACATTTGCATTTGTTACTGTAAACTACCTTAACCTATCCTAATTCAAACAACATTCCATCGTAATATCGATTGTTTTCATCCATAGCCCCTCATTGCAATTTATTCTACAAAGAAATGTATACAGAAATCTGAGTCCTATAATGCATTTTAAAAATTCCCATATAGCTAAATGCAAACTATGGGGCAATTTCAGGAAGGTTTTCTCCCTAGAAATCCTTTCTGCAAATCAGAGAATGCAAGTGTTAAAAAGGACAGCATCGGCCTACACACATTAAACACATCTTATTAGCATCTGGGTTTAGTTTATTGTGTTAATCAGTAATTTGATACTTACAGCAAAACCATGAAATCAATATTACGTCCATTTTACAGAAAAACAAAACTGAAAACTTTGAAATAGCTACACATGGGATACTGAGCATGGAATTTAAAACTGATCTAATAGACACTCAAAAATAACTTTGATATTTACATGATATGTAAATTGCCTTACATTTTTTCTCCAATTTATTTTACATATTTGTTCATACAGATAAGCTATAAAATAAAAATTTCCACTTCAACAGAGTATAATCAGGCCTTGAAATAAGGTTACCATTTCCACTAAATAAAAATTTATAGGGATGCCTTTACATATAGCAGATAATTTGGAAGCAGATAATCTGTGAAGGAAGTGGCAGGACACAAACACCAAAGACCTCCACCTTGCCTGTGGTGTTAAACTGAAATTTTGCCTCCAATGGACACCGCGATGTCTAGCGTTTTTGGTTATCAAAATGAAGAAATTTAAGTGCCAATGGAACCTAATGGTTAGAGGCCAGGGACACACTACACAGTGTACAATGCACAAGACAATACCCTTATAACAAAAGTCATTGCACATAGGTTAAGAAAACCTGCCTGAGAGTGATTTACAATTTAGGGCAAAACTTCAAACAGAGCATCTATAATTTAGGATGCCCATCAAAGAAAAAACGATTGCTCCAAAAAAGATGGAAGGATAGACCACATATTTTTTTCATATACATACACAGAGACACAAAATAGATCAATCAAACTGTTGTTTGTCAAAGGATGAGAGAAAGGAACTATGGTAAGATAACTGAATTGCTTGAGAAGCAAATAAACCCTGTCTGATCTCGGGCAGACCGTATCAGATTGAGACCAGAGAGAGAAAATTGGACAAACTACTCTTTCAATTACAATGCAGTTAATTTTTTTTCTTTTCTCAAAAGGTTACCAAAAAGGCATTATCCCACGTTTACTGGCCATCAAAATATTTTTAAATATCAGCTTTCACAGCCATGCCCCTTCTAGGACTTTATTTTCAAAAATCAAAGGTCTATTTTTTTTAAGCAATTTGTGTGTGTGTGTGTACTACTACATCATTGTTCTTTTTGTTTTTACCATGTTTACTTTCTTTTCTCAGGTATCGTCCCCATAGAACTTCCACCACCAAATCACCAGTGCACCATCACTATAGTCACTTGTGCTCTTACTGCCCTCGTTTTGATCCTGCTCCCTCCCACTCCCCTGCAGAACTTCTCTGATTTATAGTTGTTTGTCATTGTTTTGTTGTGTTGTGGTTTTTATTGTCATTATTTTTTTCCTTGATCCTTGTTTGGGTCCCCCATATTCTCCCTATATGTGAAACCATCCAATATTTTTCTTCTTTCTGATTTATTTCAACCGAGCATAATCCCTTCCAGCTCCATTCACATTGCTGCGAATGGCATCAGTTTATCAAAAATAAAGGTCTAGTCAAATATATTCTTATATAAATAGGCATCAAAAAAGTTAAGCTCTAATTTTATTTTCACCCTTATAAAAATCACAAATTGGAGCAATTGGTTCAGATTGCCCAGTGGTAATCTTGGCAAAAATGAACAAATTGCAAGTATATTAAGCACTAAAAGCTGTATAAAAATATCCTGCAATAAAATACCACCAAGTTTTTAAAATAAAATTATAATACATCATCAAGATGCTAAAATTAAATCTAGATTACTTTCAAGACTGTATCATCTCCAAAACTGTATGACTTGGAATATCAAATTTTTATCTTCAGGTAAGAATAATTTATGTCAGATAACGGGAAAACAAGCTGAGTTTTCTCTTAGCAACCGTTCATTGGGGGTAAAGAATTCACAAATTTTGTGAGCTGGTTAAGTTTATAAGTATATTTTTATAAACGTTACTATAAATAGAGCCAGGACATTTTTCTGAACTATAAATCTCAAAGAAATTCTACACTAATTTTTCTGATACATGTTGCCCATAACCAGGTGTTAGTGTACATCACATTTTATATTAGGCACAGTCCTAAAACAGTCTGAAATTTGAGTTTTTGAAAATAAAATTAGTTTTAAAATCACTGTGTAAGTGTGTAATTTGAAACCATCCTATAGAAAACTTTTACATAGTTAAGTGTTTTGAAATGTGACTAAATCAGTATAGCTGAATGAAATTTCTAATGTTTCATATCTGTGATTACATGCCTTGAATATTTTTAAATCTTATTTAAGTCCATAAAAGCTCAACCCTAACATTCAAGTCACTAGTTTTTAACTGTCATTTTCTATAAAATTAATTTATAAGTTATTTACAAGTCACTGTTTTTGCTGTGACCTTAGGAAATTTTATTATATTTAGTTCTATGAAGAAAATCATATAAATTGATGCTATCATATAACTACAAAGTGAAATAAAAAGAATGAAAAAGTTAAAATTAATGTTTCCATCAAAATTTAAAACATTGGGGTTTTCACTGGGGTTGCACAAAGGCAAAATCCCTCTCAAGATGGGACTTTAAGTTTAGTGGGCCTGGTAACCAACAAACAGAATGTAAGGTGTAAGTTTCCTTATAATTTACTCTCATCTCCTCTGTTCTGGGGTAATCAACAATCTACCCAATTGATTGATTTAAAAAATGTATTCTTTCTTTTCCCATGAGACACTTGATAGGACATACACTATCCCAGGGGGAAGGAAGCTTCACTTTCATGGCAGTATGGAACAGCAGTGTCTCATTCTAGTGGATGTTCCCCACTCACCAAATGGTAGCAATTCCAAATAGGACACCAGTTATACCATGTACCACTTCGCATTGGACAAAAGAAAACTAAAATTGGCATAGAGTGCCTAGAATGTCTACCAGCAAAAACATCCCTTTTCAGAATCTTTAAATAGTTGAGTATACACAGAACTCATCCAGTAAATATGTATTCATAAATTAGTTAATTTAGAAATGTATACTTAAGTTTATGTAAAAAACTTAGCTGATGTGGGATAATGACAAAGTGAACTCTCTTTAAAGATTTTAAACACTCCTCACAGATTTTAAGAGACACAATGTAACCCAGGTGTGTCCTCTCTCCCACTCCTTCTCCTTCTAATAAGCTTTTTTTTGGCTCCCAGGCTGTTTTAAAATATATTTTTTCACAAAATTACCAGTGATTGACTGTCATAGCTTAGCCAGAAAGCAAAAAGGAATGCTTTTAAACTACTTTGGTTTGAAGTGATACATACAGATCTGTTCCATTCATATATTTTTCTGACAGTTTACTTGATACTCTTGGCAAGCAGTTTTTTTCCTAAAATGCTAAAAAAGCAGGAGATTGTCAACTTTTACTCAAAGTCCAAGAGAACCAGAGAAGCAAAAACAATCTATGGCTTACTTCACTCCTGCAAGAAATGCCTCCACATTGTAACATTCAAGAACATGACCGCCAGCACTGTCTACTGGCCCCAAGTGGGTTGGTATCTAAGATTCAAAATTCAGGCCTTCATGTATTCCCCTTATTTTGATCCTTTAGAATAAGCACAAGTAGGTAGCCAATGCTCTAGCCACTCCTTTTCTTCCTATTTGCCATTTTGAACTTGTATGAATATAGAACAAAGTTCAATGTAACTGTGACTACACATTAGAATTACCCACAGAATTCAATTCTATTCCTGAGCTCTAATCCAGACCAATAATAAATCAGAATCTCTGGAGGTGACACCAAATTGATAGTTTTAAAAAGCTCCCAAGTAATTCTGAAGAGTAGCTTACAAAAGAGTAGTTGATTTACAAATCAACGTTACAGGTTAAACAAATCAGGAGGTATTTGGCTTGTGCTTGGGGACTGAAAATTGCCTGTCTGACCCTTGAAATAGCCTTTTTAAGATATCATACACAATGGAATACTACTCAGTAATCAAAAAAGATAAATTCATGCCATTTGCAGCACATGGATGGAATTGGAAGGGATTATTCTAAGTGAAGTAAGTCAGGAGGAAGATAAATACTAGATGGTTTCACTTATATATGGAATCTAGAGAAAACAAAAGATTAGACAAAGTATTAGAGTAAAAGGCAGACCATAGATCTTAGGTAATCAGGCAAGGAAGGGAAGGGGGAAATGGGGAGATTAGAGAATGGGTTGGGAGGGAGGGGTGAGGCTGGTGAGTGAGGAGAAGAGTACGGCAGAGTATATGGAGGACTGGGGGCACTTTGGTAGTGGAGAAACTATGGTGACCATATCTGAGGGGAGAAATCCTATATTGTGAAAAAATAAACAAGGATGTTTGAAAAATAAAAATAAAATAACATTGTTTTTACACTCACATGGTAGACTTCAATTTCTAAATTATCTTGCTTGGGCTCAATAAGAAAGCATTTCTTTCCCTCAAGGCACAGAATAATAGCCAAGTAACTATGTTTTATACCATCTAACAAAACCAGGTAATTTTATTTCCTCATTCACTTTAGGGACAAGCAGGGATCCACATTTTGTACATGATACTTCATGTTAATTGAGACAAAAAGTAATTACTTGTAAGTTTTTCAAAATAGGCTTAAATCTGACTATTAAAAAGAGAAGGAAATAATTGTCTTCTTCAGTCGCTTAGAATAAAAGCTTACTAAGATCATTATTAATTCTAAAGAGAAGAAAGAAAAACCATTCAGTCTTTATAAAAGGCAATTTTCTGCTGATTTATTCTTACATGTTTGTTTTTTTTAAACACAATCCTTGACGTGTATCTGATCTGACTTTTTCATAAGCTAGAATTACACTGGCACGTTTCCAACCAGAGGGCCTCAGGATCAGGTTCCCAAAGACACATCTATGTATAGTATTGCGGTGTGTCTACAAAAAAGGAGTCAGGATGCAGGCCCTCCCTCTTCTAGACACATCTATCATAGCTATCACTGACAGAATGTAAACACACAGGAAAATCAGATAAACTTTTTCATTCCATAAAGGGCATCAGAAGAGTGCAGACTATATACAAGTTGGAGTCCTTTAAAACCATAGGTTAGCTAATCTGAGGTTGAAAAAATATCATGGTTTCTCTCTGTCCAACCCCCCACCCCACTTTTCTGTTTTACCTAGGAGATATTTTCTTTCTCCTTTCTTTCTATTAGATTCTTCTACTTTAATTTATAAGCCATATAATAGCTTTCAACTCTGCATGTTTTCTATTAACTTTGGATTCCAAGCCCAAATCCATACTCAGGTCTAAATTCTTCCCTGTCTTCACCCATGTGTTCATTGTACTGAAGATCTCTGGTTTCGCCTATTAACAGTCTACAATGGAGACTTTCTCTGATTTTATGCATGCAATAACCTTTCTCATGTACCCCAAGACTATGCTTAACCCCACCTTTATGCATACTACCTGGATACCCACCCAGTTAACTGTCAAATCTTCCTTCCTTTCTTTCTTTCCTTCCTGGAACTTACAGGATGATGATGAATTCCCAGATAACTCTCATAATGCTGACACCTGCTTACAAAGCCGTCTTACATGGAATATTGTCCACATCAACATATTAGATCTTCGACATGTAAAGAAAGAATCCTATTGCTTAAAGAATCCTATTGTGTAACATTGTAATTTTTGTAGTAATGTTCATATATTTAAAATACCACATTCATATATTTTTAACATTGTTTTTCAAGTTTGGAACCTTGCTTTAATCGTTGAAGGCTAGCAAGTTTTGGTATAAAAGGCAATTTTCACTCCCACAAAACTATTTCGAAGGGTTAGCTAGTCCCCCATGAATAGAGCAATATCAGTAGTGACAGCAATGAGGCCAATTTCCTGGAAACAACCTAAATGTCCAAAAACAGATGAGTGGATCGGGAAGCTGTGGTACATATACACGATGGAATACTACTCAGCAATCGAAAAATAAAAACTGGATGCATTCATAGGAACATGGATAGAACTGGAAGGGATTATGCTCAGCGAAGTAAGTCAGAAGGCAAAAGAAAAATACCAGATGGTTCCTCCCCTAGGAGGAATA
>JAGFMF010011463.1:1087323-1104463 GCA_019455555.1 Galemys pyrenaicus
AACAATAAAGACACAAAAACCAAAAATGAAAAGACAAGGACAAATTGGGGACACTTGGTGGGGAGGGAAGAGGGGGAGGGTTGAGGGCAGATGGGAGCACGGGGGATTGAGGTGATGGTGCACTGGTGATATGGTGATGGGGAAGACATGGGGATTATAATTGATGTCAAATATATATAAATTTTAAAATGTTAATAAATAAATACATACATACATAAAAAAAAATATTCAAGCCAAAAAAATAAATAAATCACTTCAGAGGTGGGCACTTATTACAAAGTTCTGTTTTCTAAAAAGTATTGCTCATGACAGTAATATGAATACTAAAACATTTCAAATAATTTTGTTAATGATTAATTTAGAGTAGATACACCTAAATAAGTGCCACAGAGAGAAATAACACTAACATTTCTTTTGTGTGCTTGTTTGTTTCTGGAAAGTGAGAGCTTAGTATCGGATTCTAATGAATTCCTTTATCTATAGACATTTCAAAAACTTCTGATACACATAGGCTTCACTTTTAGAAGGCAGTAAAACTAACTCCTTTCGAACTGATGAACAAAAGTACTTATCAAAAAGATGGGGAATATGGAAAATGGAAGGTAATTATGAACAATGCTAACAAGTTGAGATAAAATTTATTTTCAACTGACTTTAAATGTTGCAAAAGTTTCTCAAAGCATCATTGTATTCTCTTCTTTCAAGAGTTTATCACTAAGATCACTGGCAAGATCTGTCAAGAAATATACAGTATTTCTTTTCAATGTACTATATGACACTGAAGTTCTTACTGCAAAGATTTAATACCTTCGACTTCAAAATTTATTACCTTTAAATACAAATACATGGCTACTACTCTGATCTTCTGTTATTCAGCATGAGGAAAAGACGATTTTGAAAAGCTTCAAATTTTCTCCCAAAAATAAGTGTTTTTTCCTTTTAATACTAAAATCTAACAGCTATGTAAAGATTCAAATTTTAATTATAATGCAGGCCAAGTCCCTGTTTACAACAGTCTTCCTGTATTCAAGTGCAAGCCCACTTTAAATGTAAACAATATAGGTCCCCTAAGACATGCAAATTCAGGACTAGCCTCCCACTAGGCAAAATCCTTATCTGTCAAACATCAAATCACCACAGCAATAACAACAGATCAGGGAATCATTGTTTTCTCACCATCTGCTTATATTGGAAACAAATTATTGCATGGAGTATGTTAAGGCACAGGACCCTAGACAAAAGAATTAACATTACAAGCTTAAACATATACGTCATAAAATCCATATATTAAAATAAATATCAGACTCAACCTCTGAAATTATATCACTATAGTACCAATTCTTACCATTTTAATGAAAATTGACTGTTGAATGTAAGTCAATGCTAATTAAAATTAATTGAAACAAACAGATTTTGTCACTTATGGAAATATAATGTTCAGAAAGACTGTGGCATCCACAAAAAGAATTTTCACCTAGAAGACCTATCCCCGCAATTTAACTAGTGTAATTTAGCTAGTGATATGACTTTGAGACAGGCAATTAATTACCTGTCAATCTACCTTACAAAGAAGTTGAGACCTTGAAAGTTGACCATACATTTAAGGGACCCAGAAGGGGAGAGGGCAAACAAGAGGGGCGAGAGAATGCGAAAAGCACACTGTACTATGGTCAAGGACTATGGGTACTCTGGTGGTGAGAGAGATATGGAGAGCACATCTGAGGAGAGAAACCCTATAATGTCAAAACGAAAAAGATAAATATCAGATGGTTATATGTGAAACATAGAAAACACAAACAGAAGTTCAAGAAAAAAATCAAAACTAGAAAGTTGACCAAGGAACTGAAGCATACAGCAAAGGATGAGGCAGGAGGGAGATCAAAATGGGAGAAATGAACTCAAGGCAATATGATAAGGTTCACAGATGATACAGTGGCAAAAGGCTTATAGAGTACACCGATGCAAGAAATGAAAATTAATTATTAAAAAAAAATATGTAGTAGGTGTGTCCCTGAGCACATCAAAATGCAATAGAAAAGACTTATTGCCTCATTCCACAAACACTTCCTGAACACTTTACTGTGCAAAAAAGCATTATGCTGGGTGGGATACAAGAGGAAGTTTTTCTGTAATATTCCTAGAAAAGGTACATCAACATTGAATTATTAGCCTTTATATTAAAAAAGTAAACCAACTGATTTTGCCAAAGAGTGATTATATTCTTCTTATTCTATAAAGTAATGCAACTCAGTAGTCACATCATCAACCATTTTTGGGGAGCTGTTTTTGGGGTTTATTTGTTTTGGTCATTCCTTCATTGGATATATTCATGAGTCCCTAAGAATCACTATAGATATGTCTCAAAGGAAAACTACTTAATACTATACAAGAACATAATTCACAACTAATTATTTGGTTTTCTTATTTCCTTACTCAGTAAGAAAAAAATAGAATAGCAACATAATTTTCTTCTTCTTTTTTTTTAAAGATTTATTTATTTATACATACAAGAGCTGGGGTACAGGCCAGAGATGTGGGAGGGTGAGAGGATTCACCACAGAGAGCGGAGAGCAGAACAGGCAGATCAATGGAAGTACACTGCTGAGGGGAGCAGCGGGCACAGCAGGAGAGGTCTGCTGTACCATGTGGGTCCCCGCCCTGGCCGGCAGCAGGGATTGAACTCATGCTGCAGTGACTGCGGTTTGTTTCATACTGCGTTGCTTAACCCACTGCGCCACCAGGGAGGCCCGCAACATAATTTTCTATTAAAGTCTAGTTACAACCAGTGGACTAATGCAACATCTATCCCACCTACCAATCTGCCATGTATCTATATGGTGGTTGTTTCTTTTCCATACTATACACCACACTAATAAAGCAGTGCATGAACACAGGATGGCTTTCAGGATGAGATAATTAAACTTGTAAGCATTTGACTCTGATTGTAGACAACCCCAGGTGCACACAAAGCCGATTTTTGCCAAGAAATACAGTGCAAGCTGTTGACACTCTACTTCCTTCAAAATGAAAACTTCTCCAACAATTCAAGGTCACAACCAATGATATAGTACTTAAAGTTCAAGTACAACATTCTTTAGCATATAGTCCAAGTAGTTTCCAGGAGATCTAAAAACATAAGCACAATAATCAAAGATGAGGGAGAAATAAAACAACTATATGTAGTCATCTTCATAGGGAGCACCTAAGGACAATCAGAAATCTAACATACAGAAGTACTGAGAAAGCAGAATAAACCAAACTACTGGACTACTCTTAAAGTAAACTATTCTAAGAACCTTTAAACAACTAGAAGTTACAAGAGTCCATGTGTACCCAACACACTACACTAAGGTTAATAGGAAATGGAGTCCTCTAAGAATCTTGTGCTCAAACAGCCAAAACTCAAAAGAACCTTTTTTTTTTTTTTCTTTTTTGTGGTCAAGCTGATCTAAGGAGAATAAGACACTAAAGGTAGGATATAAAAGTTCTTATTTCAAATGCTAGAAAAACCGATATGCACAACACAGTTTAGGATTCATTACTTCCAGACAAAACATTTGACCCTTCCAGAAGTTTGTTTGCTCATATGTAAAATGAGAGGGGTAAATAGTTCACTGTTCTTCAAATTTTATTTTCAGGAGTACCAGATTGCTTCAGGGTTAGGTAGAAACCAAGCCAGCTCCAAGCTTCACTTAAATGAGAGCAGATGAGGGCTTAACTATTTTCTATATTGGAGTCCTGCGTAGAATTACATTGGTGGTGAGGGCGAGTAGAGGAAGGATTCTGTTGCTGAAAAGAATTACAACAACAAAAATAAACAACTTCAGGTCACTTTTATTCAGAATCATGATTACAATACATATTTCTATTAAAAACAGAGACAGCTCTACTTCTGCCAAAATGGAATAAGTAGAACTGAACATGCCCTCTCACCATAAGCAATTAGAAAGACGGAAAAAAAATTTTTTTCAGACACTGAGACAATAGACAGCCCAGATCTGTGATTGGTGAGTGAATAAAAACAGACAAAGAGAAAAACACTGCTTCCTGGAGGCACATTCCATAACTGAGGGAATGGTGGGGGGGTGGGTGGAGGGGGTTGGGTCATTGTAGGGCAGGGCTCCTGAAAATAGATATATTATCTATTTTATCTATTATCTATTGATCATGGCAATCTCACTGAACTGAGAAAACAGAAATAGGATCTGGAGGACACTAAAAAGGCTAGAGTTTGTGGGGCAAAAATACTAGAGAGTTGGGAGTTTGACAGAGAAAAAGTCTCAGAAATCTGCACAGTTCCTTGAATCTGTGGCTAACTGACTATTTATAGAGAGAAAACTCCAGGAGACTGGGCAAACTACTGGGGAGCTGTAAGTTAAGTAATTCCCAGTGTTCTCACTGAGCTGAGAGATGGTCCAGTTCCAACAGACATGAGTGAAAAGATTCATTAAGAAATTGAGCAGATATCATAGAAGAGCCATTCCTTATTTGGATGTCACAAGTCTACAGAAAAGGCATGGCTAGACCCACTGTAACAAATATTTTCAAATAGCCTCAAATAATAAAGCAAAACACAGTAACATCCACTACCTGAAACAAATTTCAAAAAATTTAAAAGAACATAAGCAAATCTGGATACTTAATAGCACGATTATAATAATATTCAACATTCAAATAAAAATTTATAGGCATGTGCAAAAAACATAAAAATTAAGGGCTATAAAAGAGAAAGAAAAAGCAAAAAGAACAGGTCCAATATATAAAATACAGTAAACTTAGCAAATGAGTAAAATTCAATACAAATTATATGCCTAGATTCAAATACTTAATTAAAATGTGATAAAAAAAGAAAATGGAAATAGAAAGCATTTAAAAAGTGAATACAATATAGTATCTGAAATTAAAAAAAACAGTAAATTTTAAAAATAGGACTAGAAATTAACAAAAATAGAAAGAAAAAAAAATTTGGCTTGCAAAAAGCAGAGACTAACCTATAGAAAAATAATAAACAGTTTGATGTGTATAATTAGAATCAAAAAAGAATCAAAAGTCAGGGAAAGCATTTGATGAAATAATGACCAAAAATTCTTCAGATTTTTATGAAAAAATTGACAGAAGAAACTCAAGCAGAATATGAGCAATGAAAACCATACCAAATTACATCAACCTCACATTATTGAAAATCAGCAATAAACAGAAAATCTAAAAGTAGCTACAGGAGCTCATTAGTCTAAAGGGGATCTTTTATCAGATACATGTAGGGCAAATGTATTCTCCTAATATTCCTACTCAATTTTTTAAAGTGGCTTTTGATAAAGAGATTTTAATTTATACCATGTTCAATTTATAACTTTTTCTTTTATAAAGTTTAGTGCTTTCTGTATCCTGTATAATAAATCATTTTCTATTTTTTGGCCATGAAAATATTCTCCTATGATCTCCTTTGATCATCACAAATTAATTTTTGTATTTATCATGAGTTGGAGGTCAAGGTACTTTTCCCCCTAAAGTTATATCCAGTTGTCCCAGTTAGACTGGAAAACATCATAATTTATGGGGAATTAAGGAGAGTGCTCAGAAGAGCCTTCACTCAGTATGAAGAATAATGAGCCATGGACTAAATGCTGCCCTTGTCCTGCCCAACAAACACATAAAAGCAAGTTCCAAAAGGATCAAATAATTTAGTGCATTCCAGGAAAACAGTTCAACAATATTTATGGGAATACAAAATGATCTTGCACCCAGTAATACCTGGCATCCAATCAAAGATAACTGAAAACACAAAGGAAAATCTGAACTGTGATATTGAGAAAAATCAATCAGTTGAAATCAACCAAGAACTAACACAAATTTTAGTAATGGTAGATAAAGAGATGAAACTGTTATTATAACTGTACCAAACTGTGAAAAAGCTGAAAGGATAGAAGATATTAAGGAAGACTCATACCAAACTTCTAAAAGTGAAAGTTACTATATCTGATATGAAAACTACACTGGATGGATTAACAGGGATTTGTAGTTTAGTTAATTTAAGGCATAATAATAATCCCAAACAAAAGAAAGGGAAATAAGTGCTTTAAAAGTAATGAAAAGAGCCTCACTGAAATATTTAGCCACTTCAAGCATCCTAACATATGTGTAATTTGAGTCCCCAAAAAACAAGAGTGAAAAGAGAAAGAAATAATATTTGAAGAAAATAGAAGCAAAATTTTTCCAAACTTTATGATTACATACTATAATTATTGACCACAGAAACAAGTTCAACAATAAAAAAGCACAAGAAATGCAAAGAAAAATAAACACCAAGGCATATCATAATCCAATTACACAAAATCAGTGAGACAAACTGTAATAGCAAAGGATGAGAATGACAAACTTCTCATCAATAAAATACAAACAAGAAGGTAGAACAGGAACATCTTTAAAGGAATTAAAAAGAAAAAAAAAGAATTCTATAATCAGTGCAAACATTTTTCAGAAACAAAGGCAAGATTCTCCAGGGATACAAAAACTGAAAGAACTTATCATCACAATTAGCAAACTAAAGCAACAGCATATCAAAAAGATAATATATTATGACCATGTGGGTATATCCCAGAAACACAAGACTGGTTTACCTGAAAAATCAATTCATTTACAAAACACACACATACACACATACACACACACGTGCATAAATATACATAAAAAATCACTAATCTTAAAAAAGAAAATTGTATGATCACTTCAACAAATACAGAATAAGTACTGAAAAAAAAATCCACCATTCATTCCTGGGGAAAAAATCCATTAACTAAGAAGAATAGAAGAGAAATTCCTCAAAGCTGATAAAGCACATGTATTTTTAAAAACCATACAACTAATATTATTCTTAATGAAGAAAGATTCAGTGCTTCCCCCTAAGGTTAGGAGCAAGACAAGAATGAATGCTTTCATCACAGTTCCACTCAACATTTGATTGGACACTGAGCCAGTGCAGTAACACTGGGTCCACCCAACCTCAATAAAAGAAAAAGGCATGACGACTGAAAAGTAAATAGTAATACTATCTCTATTCAGAGATGACATACTAGGTTACATATAAAATGTGATGAAATCTCCAAAATGAACTACAAGTGCTCATTATAACTAAGTTTAGCAAGATACAAGATAAAGGTACAAAAATCAACTGCTATTTCTAGGCACTACCATCAAGAATTTTTTTTAATTACCATTTATATTAGCAGCATAATTATGATATAGGCATAAAACTGACAAAGATTTGCAAGAATACATACTGACAACTATAAAACATTGCTGAAATTAAAGATCTATACAAGTGAAGTTATATCTTTATGAAAACAGTATTGTTGAGCTGTCAAATTTTTCATAGACACAAATACAAATAAAAATACCAACAGGTTCCATTCTGCAGTTGTATTTCTAGAGTTTGGTTTGGTTTTATCAGTCCTTTGCTTTTTTAATTATATTCCACATTTTGGTGGTATGTGTGGTGTGGTAACATACATCTAAAGAGGTGTAAACCCGTACTCATAAATCATAACAGTGTTATAAACCAACATTACCTCAAATAAACCATAATTTTTAAAATAATCATAATGAAACAAACAGCAGACTCTTTGTAGAAAGATAACAAACATTTAAAAATTCATACAGATATAAAAGTACCAAGGAAAACAGGCTACTGTGAAAAGGATGAATACATATGTAAGGATAATTCTGACAATATGACTTATAAAGCTACAGTGACCACTATCGTGCTGTGACTGACATGAACTTAAGACAAAAGGCTAATAGAACAGAACAGTGTCCAGAAGCAGATCCACACACAGATGGACAAATGACTTTTCAAAAAACACAATTCAACGGGAAAAGGATAGTCTTTTCAATAAAAGGTATAAAGAAAAATGGATATCTATTTTTATACCTTTTATTGAAAAGATTATCCTTTTCCCGTTTCCTCTTCGCCAGATTTATGGGTTTCTGACACACCAAAATTAAAACTTCAAATGTGTACCTCCAATAGAGACCAAGCAAGAATAAGTATGAAGTAAAAAATTTAATAAAGGTATTCTTCCTAATAAATAAAAAATAAAAATAGATATCCAATGTAAAAAATAATAATTCATATAGGATACATGAAATTAACTTAAAATACATTATACATTTCAGTACTCTGCAACATCCAAACAATTCACAGAGTGTTTAGTGGCTAAGACCTTAGATCTCCTTTGGTTCAATCTTGTACATGAGAAAACTGAGATCCATAAAGTAAGCTTCTTCCATAATAAGAACCTCCAAGTACTTATCTTTATGTTCACATCACCACCATGAATTACAAAATCTAATATATTAGAGACAAAAGAAGGAATAGATATGCCTGGACTCTTACATTAAGTATTCTTTATATTACACCACTTGACTCTTAAAATAACTTTTTAGAGTATCTAACAGATTTTATTACCTGTACATATACCACACTAAGAGATTTTCAATTAAAATTTAAATTATTTTACTAATCAAATGCTTTTTGATTAATCTGAAGCGCATGTTACATTGGTCCAAATGAAGTCTTTTTATAATTTTGCTCAAAAACTTCACAACTACTTTATTCAATAAATCCATATTAAATTCCTTCATAGTTAAGGAACTGCTTAAAATTTTCAGCTAATGGAGCAATCTAAACTATATTTTACAAATCAAGAATTGGCTATATACCAAAAAATTGTATGAGGAATAAAACATGATTTAATGTTATGATATACTAAATCTTTACCCTGTTTATATCAAGACAATACCTCTCATACTTTAGGTGCATCAGAATCATCTAGACAGTTATTTGAAAATAAATGCTCCAATGGGAAAACATAACTTTTTTAGTGCACACCATTCTTTGTTATCTGATTCTAGTCTTCTGTTGACTTTGAGCTATTTTACAGGTCAAAGTATATTGTAGATAACTGATTGTCAAAGATAAGTAAAAACAATGTAAATAACTCCTCTGCAGACATTCCAACCCTTGAGATTCAGTTTACATCCCAAAATGGAAAAGGTCAATTTCCTGACCATTTGTAAACTCATTTCATTAGTCTTTTATACCATGGAATTCCTCTTTCTTTGACTTCTCCTTTGAATTGCTTATAACGTTTGTCTGGATCCCTCATTAAAAATTATTTGGCAGGTGTTCAGTATTTCTGAAACTCTCTACTGTATCTATCTATGAGAGTGATGTTTTTACCTTTTTTGAAACTTTAAGAATGAGTTGTATAATGCATACGATAAAGCAGAGCTTTCAGTTTGGTGTCCAAACCAAAAGCATCAGCATTGCCTGAAAATAAGTCATAAAGGCACATTCTCAGGCCACATTCAGACCTACTAAATCAGAAAACTGGAATAAGAGCTAGCCTTTTAGATGATTCTGCTGCAAGGTAAAATTTGAAAACTACTGGGCCAAAAAGATTACTTAAAATTGAGATAATCATTGTTTGGGGGTTAATTGTATTTATTTTTACTGTTTTCCCTTGTAAAGTCAAAGAAATCACGTATTTGTTTTACAAAGAAATAAATAACCTGAATGATGTAGAGCAACACTGAAAATATCTGACTAAATCAAGAGTTATGCAATATTGGAAACAGATATCAATACTTCACCACTACCGAAGAGGGTGGAGGTGGAGAGGTAGGGTGTCAATCACCCAAGGATATTAGGATCAGTCAAAGTGTATGGATTTGAATGCTATCTATTCACTGCACACGAAAAGAATGGTTTTCTCCCAGTGCATATTGGGAGAATTTTTTTGCAAATGGACAAATATTGCTCAAATATAGCAAAATTGAGATGAAGATATAGAGATTACCCAGATACATTCTACCCCACATATGCATAACCTCCCCCAGAATGGTATATTTCTTACCAAGGATGAACCCATATTCACATTATCTTTAGCCCCAAAGTCCACAGTTTACCTTGGGATTTACTCTTGATGTACCTTCTATGGGTTTGGACATATATATTCTGTTTATATTTCCTTCTCCTCCCTCATTTTTTATAATGTAGTAGAAGTTTTTCATTTCATTTTTTCCACTGTCTTCAATAAATGTTAATAATAAGTCCCAGAAATAATTACCTACATAATTTAGATACTCAAATCCTGTTTTTATATTCAGTAGGAATTATTTAGCCTGGCTTTCCTGTCTAATCAGATCTCCTAGAAAATGGCTCATCTCTCCAACTCACTAATTACTTAAATACACTCAATGTTACCATTGGGAAACATTAAGAAAAAAAGTGCAAAACTGCTGAGTTAGCCTCTTCTCAAGCAATGAGCAATGTTTTTTAAACTGGGTATGTTTCTTCTTAAATAAATTATAAATATCTAAAATAAATACTAGAATGAGGAGATACGAAAGTTGTATCATCAAATTAAAAAGGAACTTTTATGTCCATGATTTTTAAATTTTTCACTGAGCTATTTCCTTCAAAGTGACAACATACACATTTGAATCGTGTCTCCATAGTCCTGACATCTGCTTTGAACAAGATTTTCTGGTATTTTAGTTGTAACAAAGAACAAATATCAGAAGGGAAGATTTTCCCATCCGGAAACACAGATGACAAATTCCTAAGCCTCTTGCCCACAAGTGTCCAGGGTAATAAACCTCTTTTTTAATCCAATGAACAAAAATTTACACACAGAGGGGTATGTTTTCTCACCTTTATCCAGGATATTAAATTATATCCACTGAAAGAGTTGCACTTCAAAGGATAATTAACATTTCATTAGAATAATGTTGAAATCTGAGTAACAACCTGAACTTAAGTAACAGGATAAGAAGCAATTGGTAAAAATTAAGTTTGCAAATAAGCCAGAGGGGTAAAAATATCCTAAACATATTTCTTTTATTTTTCAGTAGTTGTATATTTGCCTTTATTTAAGCCCAAATATTTGGCTGATTATATTTTTTTCTTTATTATTTTTAATCTATTTGTCTTTATATATTTTACATCATTGTTCTTTTCTTTTTTTAAAATAATGTTTGCTTTCTTTTCTCAGGTGTAGTCCCATAGAATTTCCACTACCAATTCATCTGTGCGCCATCACCATAGTACTTTGTGCTCTTCCCACCAGTCATTATGAACCCTCTCCCTCCCCCTATTCTGCAGAATGTCCCTGATTTATAGTTGTTTATATTTGTTTTGTTTTGTTGTGCTAAACATAATTCTTGAAGGTAAGAGTGGTTCATACACAAGTGGTATAAGTTTCACTGTGTAAAATATTTTTATGTGACCTACGTCACTACAATAATGCCATATAAACCCCTTGCAATGTTAGCATAAAATAACATTCAAAAAAAAATCTAAAATGGGGCCTCCCTGGTGGTGCAATGGGTTAAGCAACGCACTATCAAGTAGATTTCAGCCAGTGCAGCATGAGTTCGATCCCTGCTGCCTCCAGCCAGGGAGAGGACCCACATGGCATGGAAGACCTCTCCTGCCTCCCGCTGCTCCCCTTAGCAGTGTACTTCAGTCGATCTGCCTGTTCTGTTCCTCACTCTGTCTCTGGTGAATCCTCTCACCCCCGTGCCTCTGGCCTGTACCCCAGTTCTTATATGCATATATAAATAAATCGTTAAAAAATAAATTTATAAAAAAAAAATCTAAAATGTTACACTTTAGCATAAGGAGATATGCACAACATGTGTATATATGGTATATAAATTCACCAGTAGAAATAATGCTACAAAGACTATTCCCATCTTTTGGATTATTTTCAAGAATTAAATTTACTGACTCAGAGAATATGAACATATCTTGATTTTTTTGTTGGAGAAAGTATTTCTGCTCCTGCTATTATACTTCATGCAAAGGCAGTATTACATTTTCTATAGCTAAGATGATACTTTCATAATAGTATCTAATTTCGAAAACTTCCAAATTTTTTCATAGCCCTACTGAATTTATATTTTTTCCTTTTAAAGAAAGTTTGGGATGTTGCTTGGAGAAGAGCATAAACTACTGCATCTACCATAAACAGCAGAAACACAGTTAATGCTAAAAGAAAGAGGTTACAATAAACTAAATACTTTATACTTTGTCAGCCACAAGATATTATCTTGTAGATCTGAGCAATTTTTGTCCATTTGCAAATATATTGCTACTGCTAACTAACTTCACCAACACCTCACTTTGAGTACTTTTCTTATGGCTGATTATCTACTTCCTACATGCAGTTCTGGGATAAGGAGAAGTGAGCCAAATAGTAACCAGCCTCTACACACCAAAGGCTGCTGCTCCAACAATACTTGTCATTTTACTAATATGTGATAGGAAAATAGGTAATTTTAGAGCAGCATAGATTAAATATAAATCCATCTAATTACTAGAGAAATTGAAACTGTCTAAAACTAGAAGCATCATCTTTTTAAAAGTATACAACCTATCTAAAAATTAGAATCATTAGTTTTATCTCTTAATATCAATATTTTAATCTATAATTTTATTTTTTATTAAATATTTTAATTTTCTTACATCATTGCTCATTTTTGTACATCTTTTATTTCTCCCCTCAGATGTAGTCCCCGTAAATCTTCCACCACATCACCTGTTGTATAACAATAATTTTAATTACTTTCTTGTAAGAACACATGAAATCAGGTGGTCAAGGACACTGGGGGAGGTAAACAACTGAGCAATGGACTACACATAAAAGAACCTATCCTAACATAGCCAATGTTACTGAACTAAAACAAGGTTATAAAGTTTCCTTCACACCTGTCAAAATTTGCCCGATTGTATTTTCTACTGCTGATCTCTTAGTTTCCAGAACTCTCAGTAAATTGTACAGTTCCTCTTCTACTAAAAATCTGAAAAGGGCTATCACTTCCTCTCCATGAAAAACAAAACCATTAAAATAAAGAGTAGTGAGCCTCTTCCATTCAAGTCACCACATAATCTGATATTTCCTCTGTGGAAACCTTCTAACTGTCAAATCTTCTTTAATAACTCATTTTTCCCCAAGGTTTCTCACATATGTGTTGTTACCACAGCTAATACCACAGCATTAGAATCACATTGAGAAAAATGAAACTATGACATTCCATTTTATATACAGAAGCAGAGGTCTAGGAAACACCCTCCATCATGAGAAACTGTCCTTTATTAATAACCACAATAATTTGTAACTATCTCAATTTTTCTTCATGACTGCTATGGAAATATGGACATTCATATGAAAAGTTAAAGACTGAAAACTGTTTGCATTCTAATATACATGTACATGTATGTACAGTTATAAATATAAGCAAACCACAGCAAGTTGCGTTAAGATGAGTTTTACATAAAAATACTAAACAGAAATTAGAAACTGAGATGAAAAGAAAATTGCTATAATGCTAAACAAAAAAAAAAAAATTACCCAAAGGAAGATTATCTGTAAAATTTTTTTCAGTATGTCTCTTAAGCCTCCTGCCTTCTGACTTCTAATCCCTACAAACTAGTTTTCTTTCAACTATATTCAAATAAGGTGATAAGAAATTGTGAGCAAGCAACCATCCCCCATTACTGTCTACCAAAGTTCCATTGCAAAAAAAAAAAAGCTCTATCGCAATTTATAATGATTTATTTACTTACTTAATATTTTTCCACTACACTGGAAGTTTCTCAGAGCTAGACACAGCCTCTGCTTGTTTACCTTAGATACTCAGTTGTTAGTGCATAGCCTGACACACAGCTGCCACTCCTAATGGTTAACGGTAAGAACAAATAACTCTCACATTCATTTTTTAAATTATCTGATAGTGAACAAGCAAATTCTAATAACAGAAGAACCATTTTGTTCTTCAGAACTTGCCCAGAAAGGTCTATAAACTCAACCCAAATTCTGTCATCAAAAAAATTATGACTTCTAAGAAAAAAGAAAAAGCACTACTGTCAACACGTAAATGCATACCAAAAATAAATTAGTCTAGAAGTTTCAGCAACACTGAAAAGTTGGAACACTTTGAGAGCTCTAACACTGGGTAATGATTTCATTCTTACATAGAACTGGTGTCTACTTCAGAGAAAAGCACTCAGCAAAAATTCACTGAATGAAAATGAGGGTGGCTCCATTAAAAAAAGGCAAAACTTTGAAAAAATGCCAAGGAATGGGCAGAATTTCTAAGCAATATTTGAGAAAAGAAGGGGAAAAAAGTTTGCAAATAAAATGACTAAGTCTTCAGATATATACTGAAAGAACCTGCAACATTCATTAATTTCTTAAGCATTATTCTTTTCATAACCATCACATACAAAAAGTTAAATAATAATAACTACTTGATTGAAAACATATAAGCTCTATATTTGCTAGATAGCTCTGTTTTAGCTTTTTGATACAATTCAACCAGGCAAACAGGAGCAACTTACTATCCCAGATCCTTAGCAGGATGGTCTGTAATAAACTACTTTATCAACCATGATCAAGGTCGCAATTGGGGGGTTTAGGTGAGCTTGGCCAGTAAACCTTTCCAATTCCTCTGCATTCACCAGGTGTATAATCCTCTTTGATGACTATTAGGGCTAAATATATTATGTTCTTCATCCCACTTCACATCAGTCACTACGAGAAGCCCAAGGAACATACGTCATCCTACATGACCAGTCTCAAATCCTCATTATGCTCTCTGTGGTCCCTGCTTTGACCCTATCTCCTACATTTCTCAACTCCTTAAACAGTATCCTTGAACTTGCTTCTTGTTCACTATGTGTACACCTGGTATTGACTTTTCTCCTTTACATTCTCTCTGGCATCCACTCCCTTTAGGCGTTCATTTCTATTGTTCCATGAAAAGATTCTGTTAGAAGTCACCAATATCATCAATAATTTTCACTGAACCATCAGCAACATTTATCTTGAAACACTTATGTTAATTTGGCAACAATTATCTTGGTCCTTCCTGAAGGTCACTTGACACCTCTATTTGTCTGCTGGTTCCTTATCTCCCCAATCTCACATACTGAAATACCTGAGGCTTCATACTCACCTCTTCTTTTTTTATATCAATAGTGGCATTTGCCAAATTACTATTTTCAACCCAGACTTCGCCTCTGAACTACCTCTTGAACAATTCAATCCGAATGCCTAAGAGGCACCCAATTTTAATACATAAAATATTAGTATTCTTGAGCCACCACCATCCCAAACACCTATTTTCCTACCGTTTTCCTTATTATAAAGAAAGGCAATTACATTCATCCATTGCTAATACCCCTGACTCACATACCCCAAGGTCAATCTCTTAGCCAAGTGGGATCTGTCTCTCACAACATAGCCAACAAACTATTTATTTATTCAGTTCCCATACAAACTACATATGGAAAGGGACTATGTTGTTTTGTTTTGTTTTTTTGTCACTGCAGAATCCCCAGTAACTAGTATAGAGCCTGATACATACATAGTAGATTCAATAAATATATCTAGAGCAAGTAATTAAATGAATAAATGAATGAGAGGTTGCAGATCCTCACTTCTACTGAAACCAATAGCAATCTAATTAAGATAAAACATTCCTTAAGGTTAAAGCTAAAACAGTCTTAATCATTCTTTTACAGTGCCCCTTTCATTTAATGGCTATGTACTCACCAACCATGACCAATCAAAACAAAATATGGATCAAGAATAAAACATCATAATTATAATAGGTAGTTTTATCATACATGGCTCATCAAAGTTCAAATCATTAGACTAGACAACACTATAATATTTTATATAATTCTATGTCATTACTAATTTAGTAGGTATTTTCACTTTTCCCACACAAGTTTTACATCAGAAGCCCTTACCATCCCAAGGAGAAAATAATTAACCTTACTAATTAATACTTGCTGTGAAGCAGGGGAACACTAGAAATTTTAGAACTAAATTTCTTACATGCAAATGAACATACATTTAAAAATGACCCATAGTTGGAAGGGAAAAAATGGGAAAGGAAAGAAAAGTGAGAAACTGAGGCCAACTTTCTGAAATTTAATCACTGAGGGGAATGTATAGCCTAGAAATGTGCTTTTATAATGGGGAGAGGGCAGCCTACAAATGGATCCAGCTTGTCCAGTACGTTTTCTGAAAAGACCCTAATCTATTTCTCTCAAACTAACTTGATATGTATTTTCCCACAGAAACAAAAATATCAGTCTAATAAAGTGCCTGTACAGTTAAAATTTAAGGTATATTTTGGGCTGAAGAGATTTACGAGCTGGCCTGGGAGCCTAGCCAATATTTTTTATGCTGTTTCAGTAAAAGGGGGAAAAAAATGTGTTCTGAGTTCCAAACAGCTGCCTTACACATAAACTTCTGAAACACAACCAGCTCATATGGTGGAAACTGTCTGTATATAGGTTAGGTTTCAAGGGTTTCAATTTGGCCCAAGGCATTTCTGAATATGTTTAAGAATAAGTCACTTTATATTAGGCTTCTTCCATTTAAATGGTGCAGTTTCAAAGACCTTCAGCTTGTCCAGAGGTGAATAAGCTTGCTTAACATTTTATAAAATGTATAGCAAAGCCAAAAGAAGGACTTTAAACTACCAGGCTGCTTTTCTCCTTCAATGAATGGACTAGACTAAACTTCCGTTATCAGAATGATTCATATCATTTTAGGGGTTGAAATACAATGTAACTACTTATTTGATTTAGAGAGCGGAGCAATTTATATACCCAGATTATTCTATGTAGTGATACAGTATTTGCTTGCCAAATTAAGAGAAAATAGAATTAAGTTTTGAGAAGTTCAAAATACTAGATAAAATTATGTAAAAAGCTTCTGGGGGTCCTGAGAAATAAGTATTAAGAATCGTTTATATATAAAATGTCTCAGATACTACAAACATGATGATGATGCCAAAGCCCACACTGAAATAAGTAAAAAGTAGAGGGCATAAAATCAAGTAAGTCATTGACATATTGTCACAGATTAGTGCTATAATTATTAACAGTGCTTTATTTATTTATCAACTATTTTATTTTTTTTTAACTATTGACAGTGTTTTATTTTTTTTCTTTTATTACAATATTTTAAAATTTACATATACTTGCCATTAATTGTAATCCCCATGTATTCCCCATCACCATCTCACCAGTGCACCACCACCTCAGTCCCTCGTGTTC
>JAGFMF010011463.1:1104536-1180428 GCA_019455555.1 Galemys pyrenaicus
ATGATCCAGCAATCCCACTCCTAGGAATATACCCAAAAGACACAAATACACTGATTCAAAAAAATACCTGCACCCCTATGTTTATAGCAGCACTCTTTATCAACTATTTTAATGTGTATTAACCGAATAGTTCAAACAGCTGTCTACAGTGGTTGGAAATACTGTTAGTTATGCCAAGAACAGTTTGACAAAGACATTTATGTATAGGTCCCAGGAGTTGAAGAAACAAAACAAGAAATGTCAATGACACATCATCTGCTCTCACAGATGCATTTCACCCAATGTAAAAACTTAGTTCTATAGGACTGTTCTTTCCACATATAGGTCCTATCATCAAACTCACTGTAGCGTGTAAAGATCACAACCAGATTTGGTTTGGGTTTGTCCAAAACCAAATTTACCACTTGCTTCACAGACTTGCTCCCATAATTTCCATATCTTCACCTCTGATTATCCCACTATCTCTGTTTGGAAACTTCTATTTACCACTTACATCAGAACTAGCCATATTATCTTTAAAAAATGCAGAATTCTGCCCTCTCCTCATCTTTCTAAAATCAAAATCTTAAAATGTGCTATCTGGGTGTGACTGTAATTCACACCCAAGTTTGAGAACCTCTACCTCAGATTCATCCTTAACACATTCAGTTCCTCTAATATCATATAAATTGCTATCAGAGCCTAAAATCCTAAAACCACAATTAATTTCCTAAATATCAACAATTCCTCAAATTGAAATGTCTAAAATACTGTTTTTGTTCTCTCTGCCCAATCTTATCTTCATTTACATATCATGATTAAAACTTGTATTTGTAATTGTGAGAAACCCTATAATCTGATCCCAAATTCTCTTTCTTCTCCAGTCACAAAACCCCCCCATTAAAAAAACTAATTTGGGCCTCCCTGGTGGTGCAAGGGCTTAAGTCGCAGCACCAGGAAACTGTCCACAGCCACTGCAGCATGAGCTTGATTCCTGGCCAGGGAGGTGACCCACAAGACACAGCAGACCTCTCCTGTCTCGCCCACTGCTCCCCTCAGCAGTGTATTTCAGTAGATCCATCTGTTCTGCTCCCTACTCTGTCTCTGGTGAATCCTCTCACTTCCCACACCTCTGGCCTACCCCCAGCTCTTGTATGCAAACATAAATAAATTGTAAAGAATAATAATAAAATAAAACACTAATTCCGATTTCAAACATGCATTCATCATACCTCTCACTATAATTGTATTCAGATATTGTTTTCCATTCACTACACATCTGCTAAACAACAATCTCACTGAAGTACTTTTCTAAAATCCCCCCTTTACACAGTAATAGCCAATTTAGGTCTTTATTACCTACCTCTTTGCAATGTTCACCTCCCAGGTTCAGCACTCAAGGCGTCAATTACACTAAATCAGGTAACTCTAGTTGTCCCCAAAACATGATTCTATTGAAGCTTCTCCTCTATTACCAATCCAAAATTCTGTATTTCTTTCAATACAGAGCACAAGACTCAGAATCATTGCAGTCTGGCCCTCTTGATCCTAGGAGCTTATATCCTAAGGTGAAAAGTATCTTAGTGAAAAACAACAATCAAAACATTCAAATATATTCTTTTTTTTATAGATTAATTTTTTATGCATACAAGAACTGCGGTACAGGCTAGAGGTGCGAGGTGCATGGGGAGAGGATTCACCAGAGACAGAGTGGGGACCAGAACAGGCAGATTGACTGAAACACACTGTTTAGGGGCGGGGCAGGCAAGGCAAGAGAGGTCTGCTGAGCCATGTGGGTCACACCTCCCTGGCCAGCGGCAGGGCTCGAACTTGTGCTGCTGCTTAACCCATTGCACCACCAATGAGGCCCCAAATATATTCTTTTTATGAAGCAGTTCTTATAGTTTTCTTTGTGTTTTGTGAAAGTCCCTTTATCAAGGGACAAAAAAAAAAAAAAATCTCATAAGGCAAAAAAGTAAAGGAAGTAAAATCTCAGCACTGTTTTTTACATGTTTGAAATATTTAAGAAAGTCATTTCTACTTCTGTTTCATGGTTTTTTTTTTTTTTTTAAGTTATTTCTGTTCAGGAAATAGTTATTTTCTCTCCATTAAAAATTAATTCATTTCGGGCCTCCCTGGTGGCGCTGCGGGTTGAGCGCCTCTCTGTGAAGCATCTGCTGCACAGCAGCGAGAGTTAGATCCCCAGCCAGGGAGGGGACCCTCATGGCGCAGCAGACCTCTCCAGACCTCTCGCTGCTCCCCTCAGCAGTGTATTTCAGTCGATCTGCCTGCTCTGCTCCCCACTCTGTCTCTGGTGAATCCTCTCACCTCCCCAGCTCTTGTATGATAAATAAATCTTTATTTAAAAAAAATTAATTCATTTCACTGGTCTTCATGTATTACATTGAACTGAAACAAACAGAATCTGAGAGTGCTATTAAATTCATAACATAAAAGTATTTTGGTAAGTCCTCTACTTCTCTAAGATTCTCCTTTCAATTACATGGCAGCTACCTAGTCTCACAATTTAAAAACACTCAACATTCAAATCATTTAAATAAAGGCCTAAGTATTCCAGGGGCTCTCAATTTATCTTCAACTTAATCTTCCTCAGAGCCCGGCCCATGCACACTTACTGCAAATATGTTAAAGTGGCCATTTGTTTCCTTCTTGCTTAGAAAGGTTAGTTCCTGAGAAGAAAAACCAAATCCAGGAAACACAGCTGGAACAAGTTAGTATCTAAGCCTCTCTGCTAATGCTAGAAAAATCATAAATCTATTATTCATGGGATAACACTCAGCTACTTGTGACAAATTGAAGGTTGAGAAAATATTTGCACAAAGAACCATCATACCAACTGAATCAGGGCCAAGGTAGAGGTCACGCTAGAGAATGAGCAGCCCGTCACATTTGCAGCAATAGAAAAAAAAAAAGTATTGACAACACAAGTTAAGAATGCATTGCTTCACATAAGGAGGTCATTTCTCTACTCTTTCTTATATGTATGATTTGCATTAATGTAATGCATAAAAGCTGGATCAACATGAATCTTACCTATTTATATATTTGAAAATAAAGTTTAGAAGAGATAAACTGACTGATTAAACTAGCAAGACACTAAAATTATACAGTAAAAAAAAAGATTTATAAAAAACAGGTCACTGTTTCTATAAATTAAAATTGTTTTGTCATTCGTGTCTCACTGTCTGTCACCTTCTGTGTGTGCCTGAGTTATGATAGCAAAGAATTTTTTTTAATTTAAAATCAATTGATTATTGAAAAACTAGGCAATAAGTTGCAAATCATCAGCATGTTAGAAAATAACATAGCATAAGATGAGGTTTAATGATGGAAGACTGCCTTTTAAGCAGGGCTTTAAATAAAATTTTAATATAAAAGACAGGAAAGAACTTGGGAGAGGAAGAACAAATTTACATGCCCTTACCAATATAAAAACCCTAGAAATTTCAATATATAACAAAGTTCATTTTATTTTTCTTTGTAATAGCACTGAAGAGATTTTTTTAAATACCTGAACTATATTACTACTTGTATAAGTTGCAACAACTCTCCATGTTTCTCTAGTGATTCACACTGGAATTGCAAACATTCTTATCAGAACACCACTATGATTACTAGAGAAAACCACATACAGAGAATTCCAAAGTCACACACATTTCTGCTAGCTACAAAAAGAATAGACAACTAAATTCTTGAAACAAGGGCAAAAATCAACAAGTCATCAAACTAAAAAACTTCCGCACAACAAAAGAATCAACATAATGGAAACAAAAGCTGTAGGGGAAAAAAAAATTGCAAACCATGTGTTCCATGTATCCAAAATATATAAGGAACAAAAAACATACAATCTGATTTAAAAGAGACAAAGGGATTTAACACATTTCTCCACAGAAGACAAAGAAATGCTCACAAGCACTTGGACATGGATAGAACTGGAGGGGATTGTGCTAAGCAAAATAAATCAGAAGGAAAAGACAAATACTGGATGCTTCTACTGAAATGTGAACTATAAAAAAACAAAGAACAGCTAAAACTAATCCTTAACAAAACTGAGAAATCTGACTGTAGAATTGAGGCAATCGGAAGGGGAAAATGAGGGTGACAGCAAAGAGGGAGAGGGCCCAATGCACTATAATAAAGGATTATGAGTGCTTTTTGGATAGATGAAGTACCATACTTCGAAGGGATATAAATCCCTAAATCATATATTGGATTATAAACCATTAGTCTTATTTTTAAAATAATACAATATAAAAAATAAAAAGGCAAGATAAAACATTAAAAAATAGGCAACAGTACATGAACATGGGCTCAACATCATTAATGGGAAATGCAAACCAAAACCACAAAGAGATATCACTTTATACCTATTAGAATGACAATTATTGAGAAAACAAGAGATAACAAGTATTGGTGAGATTGTGGAGGAAACAGAACCCCTGTCACTGTCGGTAGAAATGTAAATTGTTATAACACTGAGCAAAACAGTATAGAGTTCTCTCAAAAAAATTCAAAACAGAACCATTGTATGATCCAGCATTCCTACTTCCAGATATATCTCCAAAGGAAATGAATACAGGACTTCAAAGACATAGCTGCCCTTTCCATGTTCACTGTAGCATTATCCACATTAGCCAATATGTGGAAACAGCCTAAGTGTCAACAAATAAACAGATAAAGAAGACACTATACACACACATTTGGAATATATATAGGCGTGTATGTATATATATGTATAAGTATGCATGCATATATATGTGTGTGTGTATATATATGTATATAATAAAATGGAGCCTCGCTCATTGCAAGAAAGAAGGAAATCCTGCCACTTGCCACAATACGAATAGAACTTGAGGCAATCATGCTGTGAGATAAATCAGAGAAAGATAAATATCTTATGATATATTTATATATGGAATCTAAAAAAGCCAAACTTGTAGAAATAGAAAGTTGATCAGTGGTTACAGGAGATGATTTAGGGAGATTTTGATCTAAGGATACTTGCAGTTAGAAAATGAATAAATACTGGAATACATAGCATTGTGATTATCATTAGCTATACTCTCCTCTATTCCTCAAAGTTGTTAAAAGACAAAATCTTAAATATTCTCATGACAAAAAGAAATTCTAATTATGGGACAGACTGGAGGTGTTAGCTAACTCCATGTTAATCATATTGCAATATAAGAATGTATCATATTAACAAGCTGTACACCTTGAACTTATGCAAAATTATGTATTAATAATATCTCAATAAGAAAGTGAAAGATGGAGACTCAATTGATGTCAAATATATAAAAAGGGGGGAAATAATTATAATATTGATTAAACTGATTACATGTCAGGATGACCTTTTTTTATATATATACTGCCTTAAATATATATATTTAAAGTAAAAAAAAATAAAGATGTTACTGAGATGCATAAATAAATAAATAGAAAGAGAAGAAGGCTGGAGCCACCATCCTATTCAGTTGAACCTGACCAGGCTTACTACACAGATGTGCTGTCCTAGCAACCAACTATATTCTATTGCTTTCTCAGTTAGGGACTTGCAGCCAAGGCCATCCCCAGGGATTTCCCTGTGAGGAGATATTTACTAAAATACTAAATGATTACAACCGAGTCTAATTTAGTCTTGGAAAAAAGAAAACTGAATTCTCTCATGCTAATTCCAAATAAACTTTGAAGAACAGCATGAGAGTTTGAGTAATATTTGAATAGTACAAGTAAGAATTCAAGTAAGAGGTGAAAGTTACTTTAAACTTGATCAGCATGCTTTACATTCTTTCGCAATGAGGAAATAACTAGGAAGCCTGGCAATGAGTGGTAAAGAAAAAAAGTGTTGCAGTCTTTTTTTCTTGGTTGATCAACTTAACAATTCATTTAACACAAATTTTAAGAACAAAATGATCAAGTAGTGTTTGTTATAAAATGCTATTATTCATTAATTCTCTTGGCAAACTTCCTCATTGTTGCTTAGCTTTCATGTCCACCTAGAAATTTTCCCAGAAAATTTCCTCCCCCCAGGCTCACCCCACAGGTGAAGCACCACTCCTAGCTCTATAGTGATCACTGCTTGCTGACAACACTATCTTCTAACTGGAGATTTAAGATAGCGTTTTTTAATTTGTGCTTTTCCCCTCTGGCTTCTCCGCATACCATCCTGATAGCCTTTGAGCTCCTGTGAAGACTCACTGCCCCAAGACCTTGCACAAGTTTGCCTAAGTAGAAACTTAACAAACATTTGCTAAATAAGAAAACAGAGCTTAGCTTACGTAAATAGAGCACAGAGATCTGCCAGGCCAAATCTCACTTGCCATATAAAAAATTAGAGGCAAAGAAGACTTAATGCTCGAGGGCCAGAAATAGGGCCATATTCAAATATGGGCTGTTTTTCATTTTTTTTTTATAGTGGCATATTATACATAGAATATGACTTACTTCAAACAATGTAAAACTAATATTTTTAAGTAATTTCTATAAACTTTAGGTACATATCCAAATGGTATGAAAACCTTTGTCCCTACAAAAATGTACGTATGAATGTTCATAACTGCATTATTCATATCAGTCAAGAAGGAGAATGAACCCTAAATGAGATAAAAAGGAACAAAGTATTAATGCATACCACAACATAGATGAAACTTGAAAACTGTTTGCTCAGTGAAAGAAGCCAGACACAAAGACCACACACATATTGTATCATTCTGTTTATATAAAATGTGCAAAACAGGAAGATCAAGAAACAAAAAGCAGACCAGCAGCTGCCTGGGTTGGGATGAGAGATGTATGGGGATTAACTATACTAATTTAGTAATCTAGTATGGGGTTTCTGTAAGGGGTGATAAAATTTTCCAGAATTGACTGTGGTCACAATTAAGCAATTTTGTGAATACATTAATTTTATGGTGTGAAAATTATATTTTGATAAAGTTGTTATAGAAAATGATAATTATAGTTTAAAACTAATTTAGCTGGCAGAATTTAGATGTTCTCAGTAAGAAATTTACAAATGATTCATCAAGACAGGTTAAGTGCTATTTAATAGGTAAACCCAAAATTCATTTTAAATGCCTAAAATACCACATCATTAAAAAAAAAAAATACTACAATGGACTATGGTGGAAGATTAGTGATGCTTTCATGATAGTTGTGTGGTAACGTATATCTGAAAGGTATGAATATATTTCCCTCATCATAGATAGCATCGTAGTCAACTTTGCTTCAATAAAAGAATAGAATTATTAAAATATGCTACTTATATTTAAAGAACTTTGCTAGTAAACATATTGTATTTTAATATTTTGAGAATGTGTTGTCCTGGTAAAGACTACATGGCTCTCTAAATCTGAAAACTTGAGTCCCCAAGCGTCTTGAATAGAGATTTTTGCTGTATTTGAGTGTTTTCTACTATTTGGAATTTTAAGTACTCTAACTTCATATATTCAAAAATAAATTGTTGTACTGATGAAGCATATATAAAAAGGAAGCAAGTCAAGGAAGAATTTTTTTTCTCTTAGAGCTACTGTGTATTATACTATTATACTGTTGCGAGTCTTCTGCCTACACTGAAACCTACAGAAACAGAAATTCAAAGGGAGCTGTGTTAATGTGCTAGCTTGATTCCAGTGGGACTATTCTTAGTCCTTTTATTCAAGTCGGTGACATTATAGTCATTCAGTCCCCCAAGATGAAGCTTAAAATTAAGGTGTATTTTATTGCATTTAGGGTATATTTATATTTTAGATTCCACAGCATCATGTCTATACACACACACACACACACAAATATTTTACTGCAAGGTCATTTTTGATAACTATTGGAATAGTCTACATGGATCTTTTTTAATTTAGATACTACATGCTTATAGTTTCCCTATAGAGATAAACTTCCACATTTATTTAAACAGAAAAGTAAGGTTCCTTTTTTACTATAGAGAAGTAGTTAAAGAAATCCAACTCAGGGGGGAATATGTTATAAGCCCCCAACATAGAGGGGAATACTCTTTTGAATATTTGTAAAAATACTGAGAGGGCTACATAACTGACCAGTTTCAACTGACAACCCAATTCTGTTTTATCAGGAAGGTCCTTAAAACTCTAAGAACAGTTAAACCACTAGAGTTGAAAGTGCATACTTATTACTAGAGATAACCACATACAGAGAATTCCAAAGTTACAGACACTTCTGCTGGCTACAAGAAGAATCAGAAACTGAATTCTTGAAACAAGGGAAAAAATAACCAAGTCATCAAACTAAAAAGATTATGCACAACAAAATAGAAACACAGACTATAGAATGAAAAAATATTTGCAAACCATGTAGCTCATATACCCAAAATATATAAAGAATTCATTGAACTCAACAAAAAAACATACCACCTGATTTAAAACAGGCAAAGGAACATTTCTTCACAGAAGACAAAAAAACAGCTTCAGGCATTTGGACATGGATGAAACTGGAGATTAAGTAAAATAAGTCTGAAGGAAAAAGACAAATACTGGATGCTTTCACTCATGTATTTGAATAAAACAGGTATTTTAAGAGTAGCATATTTCTGTGATTTATAAATCTTAGAAACAATAAACTGCAAAGAAATAATCAATAATATTAATAAAATAAGGTCAAATGATCATCTTCTGACCCCTGACCTTCAAGTTTTACCAGATACATTGGTAGTACCAAATAAAATCTGTTTTAGAAGTTGTGATCAAATCACAAGTAAAACAATGGTGTGCTACAGGACTAGGGAAAATATTCCCCAAATACTTTCACTCACAATTTAACTAGTAATATGAGGCGGAAGGGAATATTTCATCTAAATTTGGTACTATTTTGCTACCAAAATGGACACAAATATTTCAAAATATTTTTTGTAAAAGGAGCACTAGTCATTTCTAAAATTAACCTTAACTCCGTAGATATCTCAAATTTATATAAAGATCACCAGCTTCAACTCCCAATTCTAACTTCCTATTTATAAAGAATCTCATATTTCTCTTTCATTTAAAAGATTTTAGAGTTTTTTTGTCTTTCAGATGACGTGATGTAACAGAGATTATTGTTTTGTTGTTTACCGATTAATGCACTAGGAATTATACCTGGGTAATTAGAATAGTATACTAATACCATTTTGAAAAGCACAAATATTTAATATAGCCAAAAGAGATCCCATTCCAGTTATCTGAAAAATGAACTGTCTCATTCAAGTTTCCCCTTTATGTAGTGAGGAATAAAAACTTCCTCTTAGATTCAATGAAGGTGAGCCTACAAATTAAAGTAAAACAAGACAGATTAACAAGAGAAAAGGTATATAATTTTTATTAATGCTTCAGATGCATGGCGGATACAGAAAGATGTAAAACTCAAGGAATGTTTAAACTCCACAGCTTACATACCATTTTAACAAAGGAAAGTGATACATGAATCTTTACTCAACTCTCCCCTTTATCTATGCAAATTAATTTACATGGAGAAAAAGTCAGGGGAAGTGTTAAAGGGTACCCATTCTATAGAACACATATCTGCCCTACAAACAAATGGGTCTATAGGACCAATAAGGGCAGTTTAGGAAATTAATTGAACTTTAATACAGTTAATAGGAAAAACAATCAAAAGTAAAGAAGTTTCAAACTGCAAGAAATATGTATTTTAAACAACATATTCTCCATTTTATTTTCATTATTTTCTGATAAGTCAAAAAAAATGATATGACCATAAGCAGATCTAGATTCAAATTCTGGCTCTACCCTTTAATAGTTCTATGACCTCTCACAAATTGCTCATCTTACTAACTCACTATCTTTTTATCTATAAATATACTTTATGTGAAATGAATAATACATATCCAGCAGGTAAATAAAAAGAATGAAATTAATTTAAATTGGAAAATATGTGTATGATACCTGGCAAAGTATAAGCATTTAGTGTTATTGTTTTTACTTTCCCCTACCTTCTGAAAGGATTTCTGAGTTTTCTTTCCATCTTACTTGATCTAAGCAAAAAGGAACAGAGGTTATCATTTATACTATAAATGCATCATAGAATTAACATCAGTTATCTTATAGAGAATTTTCTTTCCCCTTCTCTCTCTAGTACAAGGTCATACACAAATCCCTGAAGGAGGGTCAAGACTAACAGATTTCACTGATTATTTTTACTTAATATCAGTAGAATGACCTTGGCAGTTGTAATTGGCAGTTCTAAAAGAATGCCAGAATTCAGTCAGATCTTTTTAATATTTAGAAAGCTTATTGTGCTACAGTCAAATATAAAGAACATATTTTTAAAGTTATGTGATTCCATCAATTCCAAGGTTTTTATAATTTAGTGGAAAAATATTTTAAGTATTTTATGAACAAAAGAAATACAAATTCCAACTAAGTATTGCAGATGACATTCTAAAAATAAGCAGAAAAGAGATATGGGCTATATAGTTAAGAAGGAACTTAATATGTCCCTGTTGTCTACAATTTAGTTTTAATTTATTTGTGAAATCAACTGAGAAGAATCTGATAATCACCTAACTCAGATTCCTCATGCAGTCTCAAATAGCTGAGAAAAAAACACAAAAAACTAGGTGGAATGATATATAATCCTGCACAGATTTAGAAATAAATGTAAATATTTAGAAGAATCAAACTAATTTCATAAATATTTTATGATACTAGGTCCAACTGTAAGTATTTGTAACTTTTGTTAAAATCTGACTTACTGGATAAGTTAGCTTCATAAATTCAATTAAAATAGTAAATCAATCCAATTAAAATATTAATGATAAGGAGAAGACTCACTAGCTCTATCCATCATGATAACAAAACAACATATTTATAAGTTTAATTTTTGAGATGTAGAAGAATTAAGTTGGTTTTCAGAAAAGTGCTTCAATAAAATATAATAAATTTTATATAAATTGATTGTAAATGGTTTAAATGTTAAAGTTTATAAGTGCAAATAAATATCATTCAAATCCCTACATTATTAAAATCTGGTAGAATTTTCAGAATAAATTAAATAAACTGAATTTGTGAGCCAAGGGTGAAAGTAGGAATTTGAAATCTCTAACTTTAAAAACTAATTATTGAAAACAATATAATTCTAGGATAATTACTTTCTGCACACAACCACTATGCTCAGAAGCACAGTATATAAAATACACAAAATATACAAGATATCCTAGTAAATAAAGCAAATTTAATGTAGGTATTAAAAGGGTCTACTTACATATTATCTGAATTCTACAATCAACTGTAGGTGACTATTAAACATTGCAGTCAAAATAAATGACTCTTCCCAAAAGTAAAATGACACACTTACTAATCTGACACATTTTCTGCTTTTTAATTTTTATCCACATTAAATATAAGGAATCTTTATATTATCACAGTCTAGATTTAGTTTAGATATAAATGAAAATTTTTATTCTACTTTACAATGGCTGTTCATTAACTATTTTCTCAATTTTGTAATTTATAAAATATGTAACTATATTCATCCTGGTTATTTTAAGCCATACTGTTGTGAAAGCCTAAAAATGAATTTGGGCAGCGATAAAGAAAATGTCTTTTATTTTAAAATAACCAAGTCAATTAAAAAAAGAAATTGTTTATATAATCTGGGATTTTAGCCAGGTTTCAATTTTTATGAATGGAAATAAATATATAACCAATGCAACAAGAAAACAAATAAATTTGCAAAGCTTAATTTAATACTGCTATAGACTCAATGAAATTATATTGACCTCAGAACCCTAACATGATTTGGCCATTCATTATTTAAGACTCAACCATCATACATTCTCATAAAAAACACCCAACTCATGAGTATAAAACAACCAAAAAATATTTGAATGACAACTCAGATTAGGTTTAAGTGGACATTTTTGAGCTCCTTCCTTTGCCAAGAATTGACCTAGTTCCTTAGAATATAGAAGTGAATGCTGTTCTGAAACATAAATTCTAATAGAGAAATAAATTAAGAAGGAAACACCGGGAACTGATAAGTTCTACTGTGAAAACAAAAAGTTTGATATGAGCCCAAGGAGCTAATTTAAGGTAGAGAAACAAGAAAGGCCTCTAAAGAAATGGCATTTAGGCACAGGGACCTAGAGATCAGGAACCAGTCATGCAAATATTGGAGGAAGGTGGTTCAGCTCAGAGAGAAGCCAATATCAAGGACAGAACACAGAAGAGCGAAGATGAAGGCCACCGTCTCAGCAGTCACATCACTCACAAAACTTACCTAGTTTCTCTTGTGTTCTTGGCAAATGCTGGATTTACTAAGTCTAGCAAGCACATCTTAAGCTTTTTGCACACAAATTACACATTTTGTTTTCTCTTCAGTAAACACAGTATTCACACTTGTGGGTGATTAATGATTAGTAAAGATTAAGGGTCTAAGAACAATGCCTCACCCAGTGAGTCACTTTCCAATAATAAAAAATAAAATATTAGCTGTTTATAAATTTTCTACCCAAAATCATGATAATAGGCCTATTATCATGCTGTTCCTACAAAAAGTGGTATAATGAGAGGGATTTCTGCAAGTAGGCTAAGTATCAATTTTTAGCTACACAAAAGCTAATCATTATAGGCCTCCTTGAAAGCAACATAAATAATAATCATTTGTTCACATTTGTTAAAGGATGAAAATACATTTTGCTTCCAAAGTCTACATAGATCATTTCAATAGTACGGAAAAAGAATTAAAGACGTGTAGCTTTATTAATAAACCAAATTGATGTTGGGAATGGGTTAAAAGGGAAGGAGAGGCCTACTAACTCCAACAATACAATAAACCCAAAGCTTAAATAAACACGCTAACTAGTAAAGACACAGCTATCCCATTTTCACCGCTACCTTCGGGCCCTGTTCCACATATACTGCACAATAACCTCCTAGTCACACTTGCATCTGCCTCTGGTCACTCTCAGCATTCTGAAAGTTCTGACTCTCCATTCTCCTATCAGAACTTCCCCAAAGCACAAAACCTTTTCTATCTAGCAGAATCATGTCTTTTCAAAATTTGAAATTCCTGAAGACAGTTTTCAAAAATAATACTGTCATTCATGTTAACAGGGCCATTACTGGAACATATGTGTTTTTAAGAGGTAAAGGACATTGACACTCAGCCCTTGTCAGGTGTGACAGCTGAGTAGCTAGCCTGAAACCTGGGCCATCCTACCCTTTATGTTATGAGTAACTGAGCCAGAAACTATTTTCACTTCCAACTAGGTGATTTGGCCAAGAATAAATTCACTGCTAACCAATAAACTTACTGCAATATAATTCTAAAACCAAAAAAAGAGTATAAAGAAGCAAATTTTCTACATGTCCTAAGATAAAGTCTAAAAATTCTGAGATTCATTTGTCTTGTGTATGCTAAAATAAATAAAATAGTGATAATTCAATTTCAAAAGATATTTAAACATAATAGAAACCAATTCAATACTTAACACTTGATTGGTGAAAAGGAAAACTGATCATCCATACTGATACATGAATATGAAAACTCATAAAATAATTAAAATTACCTATAATTTTGTGAATATTGATAAATGAAAACTCTTATTCTAAACTTTAATGCTATCTCATCTGATTGATTTATATCCCATTAAAGGCCTACTAACCACAGTGGGTAAGGGTTGAGCCAGGGACAATGTAATAAATAAAGATAAGATTTGCTTTCAGAGGGCCGGCAATCTACATATAAACAACTTGAAGTAAAAAGCGGATATTCATAGAAGAGAGTTAATAATAGTCAGAAGGCATGGGAATTCAGAAAACTGAAAAATTACTTCAAAATACCAATTACAGGCATGGCAGACCTCTCCTGCCTCACCCACTGCTCCCCTCAGCAGTGTTCTTCTGTTGATCTGCCTGTTCTGCTCCCTGCTCTCTGTGGTGAATCCTCTCACCCCCCCCACCCACACACACACACACACACCTCTGGCCTGTACCCCAATGCTTGTATGCATAAATAAATAAATCTTTTAAAAAAATACCAATTACATGAGAAATATCTGGTAAAAGAGATCTAAATTTCCTGATTTCTGCCTTTATATCTGAAAGTATAGCTCACAGAACCCCAAAGAAAGCATGTTTTGAAGCATACTTTTTTACAAATGCTGTATCATTTTATAAAATTTCCTACCGCTAAATTTTAACCACTCATTCTAACTAATATAAAATACAAAATGAAGAATAAAATTAAGAAATAAACCTTTCTCTATAAAAGATTTAAAATTCTACTCTATAGCACCAAGGTGGCAGTTATGTTTTATTTGGGAATAAACTACAACCAGACAAACAATATTAATACCCAATATGTTTTCAATAAGGTTTCTTACAGCTAATTTTCTCTGGCAAACTTGTCTAATAAACCAGTTTTGTCCCCTATAATTCACATAGGTACTTTAGAACAAGGGATCAGATACCAGCAAAATGGGCTCTCTAAGGAAATTAGATGTGCCCACCGAAATGACTGTTTAGGAAGTACGCAGCAGCATTCACTTATGGGGGCCAGAGAAAGTGAGCAATGGTGACAGGTACAGGCCAGCAAACAAGGCAGGCTTATTAGCAAATAGTAAAAGGCTAGCTAATGTTGCTTAGGTACCATGTAACACCGAAACTTGCCAACTCTGGTCCCACAGCCTAAGTCAGCACTGATGCAGAAAGCAGGGCAAACTTATGGGATATTAGTAGAATTTGGAGATACCAAGTGGTATATACCACAATGTCAAAATTAAATGCACAAATGCAGACAGTTCAACTCTTCTCCATCAAATAAGCAAAATTAAAAAAAAAAAACAACAAATTTGTAGCAAATAAGAATGTACTGATAATAATTATTCCTCTTTCATGAAGAATTCAGTACGCAGACAGTTAAGGAAACTACAGATAATTAATACAAGCCAAGTTCAGATATTTTTATAGGACAACAATTAGAGCAAAAGAGAAAGTACCACCCAGTGGGAATCAAAAAAAGAATAGGAGAACTGATTTAGGTCAATTTTGTAACAGTAAAAAGTTACTGAATCTCCTACAGGTGATTGTCCATGCCACAAGGAAGAATACAGGGATATGGAGAAATTCTGAAAATAATACAAAAATTACACTTAAATAACACTTTCAGAAGGACAATGGTTTACATGAAATTTGTTTCACTACAATAGGAATCATACTGTGTGCTATTTATGGTTACTTAAAAATAGCAAGATTTCATAAAAAAAAAAAAGGAAACTATACCCAGAGGAACATGTGGAAAACATGAATAAATAGGGAAACAAGAAAATGAAAAACACATATATAAATCAAAACTAACAATGATTGTGCTAACAATAATTGCCTAATTTGGTAAATTTTTTAAAAGACCTAAAATGTGGACAATTTTGAAAACACTTAAAAGTAAGAACAATTACTTTTATGGTTCAGGAGAGGGCTACACACATAGAAAAACAGACTTTGCTAAAACAGACAGACAGACACACATAGGTATATGCGTAAGTTTGTTTATAAAGTAACCATTACAAAATAGTTTCCATAATTTCTTAGTAGAAAATTCAGAACAAATCAGAAGAAAAACTCAAAAATTCTCCCCAAAAAAGAAATACAGCAAAAGTGAGAGTAATGCCAAAAAATGCTAAAATAAACATTAAGTCTATTTAGTAACCTTCATAAAACTATATACACAAGCCACTATTTAAAAGAAAAGTAAAGGCTTCCCTGGTGGCACAAGCAGTTAAGTCACAGCACTCTGAAGCTATCCACAGCGACTGCATCATGTTTTGATCCCTAGCCAGGAGGCAAACTTCTCCTGTCTCACCTGCTGCTCCCCTCATCAGTGTATTTCAGTAGATCTGCCTGTTCTTTGTTCCCAATTCTTGTGTCTGGTGAATCCTCTCTCACACACATCCCACCTCTGGCCTGTACCCCAGTTCTTGTATGCATAAATAAATAAATCTTTTAAACAAATGTAAGTAAAAAACAAAACAGTTATATACTTTTTATGAGATATAAAAAATATGAGAAACATAGGACACAGAAGATTACAAGATATAAGAAAAAGATACATTAGGCCTACAAAGGAAAACTGAGATAGCTTTATTTGCACCAGACAGAATAGGCATTAAATAGAAACAATGAAATGTCATAATTATTGTTGAAATAATTAATTTAAAAGTATAGTGAAATAATTATTTTAAAAAGTATAAAGGAATACATAACCCTAAACTTGCATATAAATATGTAATTAAAAATTGGTGGTGAGAGATTAACTCAATTTCCCCACTACCTATATATAAAATACTTAGCAAAAATAAATGTGAACAATAAAAGCCTCAAACTTGAGTTAATATGCATATATAAAGATGACTACTGTCACAAAGTAGAGACCACAGACAACTTTCAAGCCTTTAAGGAACAGTCCCAAACCCTAGCCATGAACTAAGTTCTTAATTTTTAAAAATCAGTATCATATAGACCATATTCTCTGATTACTGATTAAAATGTAGGTTAAGTTCAAAATAAATAAAAAGAAAAAATGGGAGAAAACACCTTAGGAAATTTTATAACACATATCCAGAAAATTCATGAATAACAGAGTAATAACAGAAATCAGAACATGTATATAAATAAAACATTCTCATAAAAAATTGTTAAATGTAAAGATATAAATAACAGAATTTAGGCTTAAAATCTTTTTTTAAAAAGGAAGACTGAAAATTAATGAACTAATAAGCACAACAACAAAAAAAGAAAAACAAAAAAAAGAAACAAAAAAGAACACAAGAAATGAAAGCTGATACTTTTGCAGACTAAATTAAAATGGCATTTTTAATGAATTAATAAGACAGGTTAACCATTATTAGAAACAACAGATGTAGTAGAAATGTAAAAATAAATATTACAAAAATTTACATTAATAATTTTGAAAATTCAAACATAAGGAACAATCCTAGAAATATAATCCACCAAAATTGGCTCAATTGAGTGATATAGTCTTGTTTCATTTCCATTATTTAACTAATTAAAGATTCAAGAAATAAAGACCACTGATTTTAAAATTAAGCAGTTTTCTGTGACATAACAACTAAAAGTACAAATTCCATGATTTGTCACTAAAAGAAAAATATCTGCTAATTAAGATCAGGAAAAACAACTTTAGAATTTAAAAATAATAAAGCACTCCTAAATAAGTACAATTGTCAGAAATATAGACTTTACAGTAAAAAATTTAGAGAGAAATAGGCCCACTGGAAGGTTTTTTTTTATAGTTTTTTAATAACTAGTTTTTATTAAAATAACATTGGTTTACAACACTATGTATGAAACCCAAGTTACACAATTATATCAATAAGAAATTGAGTGCTATATCACTTAAAAACACTGAATAAAATTTTAAATCATCTCACCAACCAAAAGATACATGTATGATCTTATAAAAAACTGAATCAAACACTCAAGGAAGAGGTCAAGCCAGTGTTGGAAAACCTTTCAGAAAATACAAGAATTACTTCCTCCAGGTCATTATATGAAACCAGTACACCCCACATAGCATAAGCAAGCAAAGATACTAGAAGGAATGAAAACAATGGGACCTAGCTCATTCACAAACATTGATACAGATGCAAATTTTATTAGCAAATAAATTAATCAACAACTCAGAATATAACTCAGAAAAAATATAACAAAATTAGAATTTATCCCAGGAATTCAAAAGTGGTTTAATGTCAAAAACACCTACTTCTATAGTTAAAGGAGAAAGCTAAATAGATATAGAAAAAAAATCACTCAGTGGAATTCAACATCCATTCAGAATTTAAAAACAAAACAGCAAATAATGACCACTGAACAGAGTTTTCTGAACCTGATAAAGGATATCTACCAAAACAAAACGGAGAACTTACACTACCTGATATCAAAACTTATAAACCCACAGAATCACAAAAGGGTGTTTGTGACATAGACAAATCATCCAAACAAATGAAATCCCATAAAGAAAACACTGTTTATGTGGAAATAAACACAGCAAGAAGCTGGCTTAGTACACTATCCCCTGAATGGGCAATCCTATTCTCTGATCAATACCAAATTATATAAAATGAAAAATGTGAAACTTTCAACAGTTTTAGTCATACTCCAAGAATGACCAGTAGAAACCTCATACTCTCTTCTTAAATGAAGCTTTTAAAGAAATTAAAAACTAAAAATTATTGAAGATGACTGAAATATCTTGTTCACTATTCAATAAATACAATCCACCTAACCAAAAATATTTGGGGGTTTTAATAATTTTAATGTGAAAGTCTTAACACCAAAAACTTTGAAAATTGCTGCATTTATAAAAGTATTTTATTTTGTTTTGCATTCAACTGAAGAATGGGACTTTTGACTGGGGAGAGGCAACATGTTGAAACAAACCATTTTGAAATGCTCCTTTCCCAGGTAGAAGACACACAGAAAGGTACATTGGTGGAAAGAGGGGCAATGACCTCTTTTATTATACCCTGTGATTTACTTTCTGTCAAGGTTCTCTCACTCTTTCCCCCATCATGACCCTCCCAGTTTCCAGGTGTGGTTCCTGATCTATTAGTAATTTTCCAGAGTGGTGTAAACTCGTAATTACAAACTTTACCACATTCTGATGAATTGCTTCTGTCAAAGCCACCAATTGGCCTAACAGAGGATTTGAAGTCCCTAAAATAGATCAAAGTAGCCTTTTATTTTGGGTAAATCCTATACTAATTCTATTTTGGAACTATAGCACTCACCCCTAACTCTGAGGACCATTCTTGAGTTAACCTGCTCTATGTACCATTTCCTGCTTCAAACATTCAATGAGGGCCCAGTTTAAGGACCATTCTTTAAGTTGTATGAGATTTAGACACAAACTCCCAAACATAAGTACAAGACCCTCAGTTTGCCTCATGTAAAGCCAGCAAGGCACTCACACCAGCAAAATCCCTCTACATTGGTTCTGCTGTTTCTTTTTCTCTCTCTCTTACTCTCTTTCTCTCTCTCTCTGTCTGTCTGTCTCTCTCTCTCTCTCTCTCTCTCTCTCACACACACACACACACACACACACACTTTCCTAATATTCTCCCTTTGTATCTAAATATTTCTTTTTGAAAATGCTAACTGATCTCAGCTATATTTAAGGAAACCAAGGCAACAACCTTTAGGCCACACTTAATTCAGATCCTTAAAGCCAGAGCTTTCTAAAGAGCAGTAAAAGCTGTAAATACCCACAGTATTCTCAGAGAGCTTTAAAGTACTAGTTTTGGAGGGGAAAAGAAGCTGTCAGAACTTTGCTATACTACAGGTGTCAGCAGTTCAAGAACAGTGTCAGTATGTTTTTTAATGTGTAGTTTTGAGTTTTCTAAAAATCTCTGTACATCACGTTAGCTTTCAAATGACTAAAAGTTCCAAGAATTAATGCTATGTGAGTCACTGATGTAGGAAAATAAATTAAAATTAATATTCACACTAATGAAACAAAATAAATGCCCTGAATTTTTGCAAACCTCTTTGTTAGCAAGTTCTTTTATTTCTGCTTAGTTTTGTATGTGTCAAGTAATCAGATTACTAAGAAAATACTTCAAGGATTCAAACTGTTTTAACAAAATAAATTTAAATCTTTTTTTTTAATTTAAATCTTTATTGATTCTTTTTCTCCAACATGTTTCCAAATTTCGAAACATATGTTCTTAAATATTTTAGCCTATTTCAACTGACATATTTAATAGAATGTGATTGTCTCTTCAATGTGACTAAATAGCAAGAGGATGTTTGTTAACTGGGCATAAATATGAAGTGACTGAAGTGGCAGTTTTATGCCAATTTAATGCAAAATAAAATAAAAGACTGGCAATTTTTCAGTGAAATGAGACAAGCATAAAGAATTGATTTAAATTATTTAGACAGTCTCCCTAAAATACGTTCCTCTACCCCCACAAAATGTCTTTCTCAAGGTTTCAGATTTAATTATCCAGATAGCCCTCACTATAGCCACTTGACCTTAAGAATCCCTGTCTTTTGTACATGTCATGAAGTCATAATTTCCCTTCAGAAGGTATAATCATTCTCATTTTGTAAGAGGGAAGAAAAGCACCAGAGGTTACATAGGTTACATGTGATCACTCCATCTTACAAAGAGCTGGGGGGACCTACCCCCACTGTTTTTATCCTCCTGCTTAGATTTATATATATATAACTTAGTTAACATTAAGTAAAAATGTATATATTATGCCTGGAGAGGCAATCAAAGCAAGCAACAAAAATTTAGGAGTGAAAATCTGCCTCTTGGCTACCATGAGTTTCTGTCCAGCAAAAGAAATAATCATTAAAATGAAAACACTCCCTGCTGAATGGGAGAAAATATCTGCATACCACACATTGTACAAGAGGCCAATACCCAATATCTACAAGGAACTCAAAAGAACTCAACCAAAAGAAAAAAATAATCCAAAAAATGATTAGAACTAAACAGACACTCTAAAAAGGCATACCAATGGCCAACAGGCACGTGAAGAACGCTCATCATGAGTTACCATCAGTGATACACTAATCAAACCACAATAAGATACCATCTCACATCCCTGAAGATGTTTAGTATTGCAATAAGCAGAAGCAACAGATGTTGTAAAGATGTAAAATGAACCTTAGTATACTGTCAATGAGACTGTACACCACTGGTCCAGCCCCTATGGAAGTAAACAGAAAGACTTCTCAAAATATTAAAGATATATCTGGTGTATGATCCAGCAACTTCAATTCTAAGTATTTACCCAAAGAATGTAAAAACACTGGTTCAAAGAGATATATGCACTGCTATGTTCACTGCAGTACTACTTACGATATCTAAGCTATGGAAATAACCTAAGTAACCAACAATAAATTAGCGGATTAAGATGTGCGCTCATGCTCTCTCGCTCTCTCCTGCCCCCATGCCCTCACACACACACAATGGGCCATGTCTCAGTAATAACACACACACACACAGACACACACACACAAAGATGAAATCTTGCCCATTTTGACAACATGGTTAGAATTTGAAGGGACTGGGGCCTCCCTGATGGCGCAGCAGGTTAAGTGCCTTACTGTGAAGCATCTGTGGCACAGCAGCACAAGTTCTATCCACAGCCAGGGAGGGGACCCACATGGTGCAGCAGACCTCTTCTGCCTCACCCCCGCTGCTCCCCTCAGCAGTGCACCTCAGTCCATCTTCCTGTTCTGCTCCCTACTCTGTCTCTGGTGAATCCTCTCACATCCAGCGACTCTGGCCTGCACCCCAGCTCTTGTATGCATAAATACATTAAAAAACATTTTTGAAGGGATTGTACGACTTCACTCATATGTGGAATATAGAGAATATAGGGTCAGACAAAACTAAACCAAACCAACCCTAAAATCTGATAGTATAAATGAAAGTACCCGAAGGAAGAGGGTGGGAAGTGAGTGGTAAAGAGCAGAGGTGGCCCAGTGGACTAATAGTGGAGGATTATGAGTGCTCTCATAGCTCCCCTGATGTGATGACGTGTATTCATACAACTTTGAATCATATACAGTGCTGTAAAGAGCACTGTCTACATAAGAAAATAATGTATTTTCAATTCTTGTTGAAAAACAATCTCAATAAGTAAACAAATAAAAATTATTTTAAAAAATCTGGACCAAGAGAACAAGTATTCTCTTAATAAACTATCTTCCTAACACATATCATAGCTCATCCCCTCAAACCCATAGGAATTGGGTAAAGAATCTAGCTTAGAATCCAAAATCTGATCAAAAATTTCTATTTTTTTGGACCCTTAGAATTCATCTATCTATATACATCTGAAACCATTACCTACAATGCCCTGAAATAATGGAATAAAATTAAAGTTCTACAATAAGCTCTCAAAATCCTCTTCAGAGGCAACTGGAATACCAAATCCAGGCAACCTGCTATTTTGAGAAAAAGAATCAGAAAACTCAACAAAATAGAAAAAAATGGCAATAAAAAACTGCTCTTAAGACTGGGATTTCTACAAGTGAAAAATGTTTATCTGAGATCATTATCACTCTGATTTTAGTCAAAGTTTAGCTTTAACTACAGATTTAGGAAATAAACCTTTACACTTGTATTAAAATTAGTTGACCTAAAGAATCAAGAATCAATCCTAAGCAACAGTAGTATTGATCTTTTTATTTAATGAGCACATTGTTACTATAATGACAAACAACTCACTAATTATATGTTAAATGTTTCATAGTATGTACCAGACAGCTGTCCAGCTCTACTGGTAACAGCAGCCAGCATTATCTCACTTAGGTATCATCAGAGAGGTATAAAAGTGCAGGTGGTCAAAGGCAGGATATGCACTTGGAAGGGACGAGGGGGAAGGCACATAATCTCTGTCAGCAGAGGTTATTGAAAACAGAGTTGGAGGACAGACAGCACACAAAAGTGGTAGGAGGTAAGCATTTTACAAATAAGAACAAACACAGAAATGAGAAAACAGACTGCACTTAGGAAACAAATAGTGTCTTTTAACTAACATGTAGGTCATAATCTGGCCTTTACTGATTCCCCTCATAATCACACCCCACTGCAAGAGATCTGAATTCTCAGCATATGTCCCTAAACTCTTTTATCAAGAGCTATATCACTGGGCATCCCTGGTGGAGCAGTGGGTTGAGCACTGCGCTGTGAAGCATCCACTGCACAGCAGCACATGAGTTCAATCCCCAGCTAGGGAGGGGACCCACATAGCACAGCAGATCACTCCTGCCTCACCCACTGTTCCCCTCAGCAATGTATTTCAGTCAGTCTGTCTGTTCTGCTCCCCGCTCTGTCTCTGGTAAATCCTCAGCTCTTGTATGCATAAATACATTAAAAAAATTTTTGAAGGGATTGTACGACTTCACTCATATGTGGAATATAGAGAACACAGGGTCAGACAAAACTAAACCAAACCAACCCTAAAATCTGATAGTATAAATGAAAGTACCCGAAGGAAGAGGGTGGGAAGTGAGTGGTATTTGCCTTTGGCCTGTACCCCAGCTCTTGTATGCATAAATAAATAAATCTTTTTAAAAAAGTAAGAGCTATCACTATCTACACTAGATATGCATAGAAATGAAAATTTATAGATATTCTTTTAAAATGTCAAAATGAACATGACGAATCTGCCCAAAACTAACTAATGTTATCATAATATTGCTAATATCACTGCTATCCCCATAATTAACACTACACTAAACCATAATTTTTCAAAATATATTAGTAGATGAAGTATATGGAGACAAAAGCTTTACTTTCAAAAGCAGATGTCAAGATGATATGAATAAAAATGCTTATGAAGTTTTTCGATTGAGCAATTTTCTGTTTCAGTAAACATCAAACAAGTTTCCTGAAATTTTAGGAAAACACATTAAATATTAACAATAAATTCTACATGTTCTACCCAAAACGTTTAAATAGTTCAATAGTGAAATGAGGTCTATGAATTCCACATCGTATTTTAGCTTACCTACAGTCTCCTAAGCAAACTTGCAGACAATATAAGATGAATTTTTTAATGAGAAAATTAACACTGCTGTTCAAGTCTGAATATTTAAACCAAAGTTTGTCGGGAAAGACTTACCTAAAGAAACAATCACAATCTTCAAATCAGTAGCTGGCACACTTAATTTGCAGAGGGTTGATAATAAACATTTTACACAATTATACAGTCTGCTGCCACTATCCTTACTCTGCTTTCGCAGTGTGAAATCAGACAAAACGTAAAGAAACGGGTGTAGCAATGTTCTATAAAATTTTATGTACAAAAATGGAGGTCTAAATTTGGCTCAGGGGGCAGAGTTTGCAATCACTGTGCTGAATTATTAAAACATGGCGATTGCCTTATTCCTTGACAGGGTCATATATTTTCCTTCCACCCAAACTGAGGAAGTAGCTGTTTCTTGTTGCAAAATATAGACAGAGAAACAATGTGCAGTTCAACTTAAACTCAGTGAGTTCTCTCGGGAAAGAGACTTTTTTGCTATCATAGCTTCTGAGTGACTGGCCCAGGAATTAAGTATCAGACAGAAATATTCTACGTGCCACAAGAAGACAAAGGTATAAAATTTATTTAGTTCATATATCCGTCACAAAACTAGGCCATTTTTATACATTTCACGTAAAATCGACAAAACTATACAAAGCAAAAGTAATTCCTAGTTCTAGGAGAGGAAACTGAATAAGAAGTATAACTTCAGCCCAAGGTTTATGGCATGTCAAAACTGAAACTTGAATACCCAAGTCCTTGCTCTTTCCAAAGAATTATATCGCTTCTCTAAAAATTAATTTTTTTTCATTTCCTTGACAACTTTAAAAAAACATAGTACTCCAACTTTCATCAAGATGAGTTTTAAAGATTATTTGTGAGCCTCCCTGGTGGCTCAAGGGGTTAAGCACCACACTATGAAGCATTTGCAGCCACTGCAGCAGGAGTTCGATTTCTGGCCAGAGAGATGACCCACATGGCACAGCAGACCTCTCCTGCCATGCCCACTGCTCCCCTCAGCAGTGTATTTAAGTCAATCCTGTTCCCCACTCTGTCTCTGGTTAATCCTCTCACTCCCAACACATCTTGCCTGTACCCCAGTTCCTATATGCAGAAATAAATAAATCTTTTTTTAAAGATGGTATTTTTAAAAATAATAATAAAGACTATTTGTAAGATGTACAGAAATTAAAACAATTGTACAAAAAGATGTAAATGTAAATTACGTTCCCATGTTTGCCAGGTCACAGAAGAGTATGAATGCCTTCTAATTTTGGAAATGGGTCAGCCAAAGGAAAAAAACTACCAATTGAGTCTTAATGATTTAGGAACAAATTATATTTTAGGATGCTTTAAACATACTCCTACCTAAAATATATACACATACTTTTTCATCCTCTTCCTGAGATATGAACTATCAATGAATTATACTATCATATGTGCAGGTGTACAGACACAGTGACGTGGGCTGCAATATCAGTGAAGACATGTTCCAATGTCCATATCCTCACTGAGATGTAGGTAACTATCCTGCCACCTGTCTTGCTAGATCTAGTACCTGTTCATGGCAAAACCCATCTCTGCCCCTTTGTTACCAACTCTGTCTATTTTTCCCAGATGATCTCTGCAATAGCTTTTTAATGCCACTGTTTTTTGTTTTTTTTTTTAGCCTCTGTCCTCTGTACTTCCATGTTTTTCTTTCTCTCTTGTGACTATCTACGCTGCTATTTCCCAACTTTTAAAAATGTTGGTCTTGCACAAATATCGTGACTATCTACCCTGCTATTTCCCAATTTTTAAAAATGTCGGTCTTGCACAAATATCATGAAATGAAGATAATTATCTTCCTGACAAAATGAAAGATCACAGTGACAGTGTGTATGATGCAGTCTTCACGTTTTCAGCTCTTTTATGATTTTTCTGTTGCCTGAAGAAATCCTGTTTCTTCATTATGAAACATTTTATGGCTTACAGTAAGATAGGCGTTGAACTAAGTGCTTTTGGCAGAGTTTAATACTCTAAGTCTTCCAGTTTCCAAACTTAACTTTTAAGTTTTCTGATTTGTAAAAGATTTTTCCTGCTTTGAAACATAAAGTAAGAATGTTTATAGTTATCTACAAAAAGCCTTGTATACAATTTTAATTTTTTTATCTTGCATTCTGGTCTTTGAAAAGAAGCAGATTTAAGTAGAGAGAGATAATAAAGTAAGTGAAGATTTGGGGGGAAATCCTCCAGGAACTTTTGATTATTTTCAAAGGTTCTAGAGGCTCCAGAATGGCTTCATCTGAAAACATTGAAGCTTTCCTGTATGACAAATATAACACTAATACCAAGCTCATGTTTTTGGAGTATGATTTAGCACAGCTGTGGCTCACAGATCAAGATGGAGAAACTCTCAGTGCGACTAGAAATGAATTAGAAGGGAAGGGGGAAAGTATTATGGAGGATGTAGCACATCTGGATAAAGTAGACGAAACTCTAGTTAACTCAGTTGTTGCAGAAGCAAAGGATGAGGATTGGCTATGTCATACAGGATCCTTCTAAGTAGAGAAAAGGAAAAAACGAGAAATGACTACAAGATATCAAGAAAATTATCTCACTTCTTGAAATGTAAATTCTTCATATATAAAGTGTGATAATAACAGCAGCATAGTCAAAGTATTATGAAAGAATTAAATGAATTATTGCCTGTAAATCACTTGATTTTAAGGGATTAATTAATGTTAATCATTATGATTGTTCTGGCTCACATTATTTTCTGCAAACACTATTTGATCTACTCATGATTAAACAAATATCTGTTGAGCAGTTGTTACATCCTAGCCACTGTACCAAGTAGGGGGACAAGTGAGACACAACCTTACACTTGTAAGGCTTCAATCAGCAGTCAGCAACAAGAACAGGTCAAGGAGGAAGCAGGCTGTAAATCTGGAACGACTAGCCTTGTTCCTTTCACAAGACTATACAACTTCCTGAGTTTGTTTACCTAACTGATTAAATATAAAGAACACAGTAGACTAATATATACTAAAAAACAAACAAAAGCCCATTTATTATGTAAATCAGTCAACAATATAAATTATTATTAATTTATTTTTTAGCACAGTTCCCTCCTTCCCCCACAAACAGTTTCTGATTGAAGCAAGTTTGGGTTGAAGCTGATTTTTGGCACTTTAAACAATTTTCTAGGTTATGTGATTACTGCTTGTTTAGAGTTTACCCATTAACAAATACTGCTCTTCACTGAACACTCTAGTTCCAATAAAATTGCACATGTTCTGCAATCTCCCCTCCTTTCCTACCTTTCTACCCTAATATTTTATTTTTTCTTTATTTATATATATTTGACATCAATTGCGGTCCCCATGGATTTCCCACCACCATTTCAGCAGTGCACCATCACCTCAGTCCCTTGTGCTCTTTCTGCCCTCATCCCATTCCCTCTGCCCCACAAAGTATTTCTGATTTGTCCTTCTCTTTTTGTTGTTGTTGTGCTGTGATTTTTTTTTATTGTTATTGTTTTTTTCCTTGGTCCTTATTTGGTTCCCTTATATTCCTCCTAGAAGTGAAAACAATATAAATTTTAAAAATCCACAGATCAAAAAATTAAAATATCTCAACCTGGAACACACAATAAGAAAATTAAAATGAACAGCTTGAATTTTTGTGTTAAGATTTATTCCAGTTTAAATCCTGCCTTGTTAATTATTCAGCAGTGCTTATTATATATTCACTGTCTACCAGCATTGCACTAGGAACAGTAGCAGTTATATCTAGCAATATAGATAATAGTTTTAAGTTTAGAAATTTCTTTCACATACTTTTCCCCCACTATCTAAAAGCAGAATGTTCCTATTTGGCATGATATGGATGGGATATTTTGGGTTTGGGAATATTAACTTTTTTCCCACATTAACTTATTAGACTAGTATTCATTAACATCACTTATTTAGTTCCCAAAAAATCATTTTCTAAAATGTGTTATTATGCTTTTTCTTATATAAAGAAATTGAGACTGAGAAGAGGTATACACAAAGTTACAGCACTAATAAGCTCAGAGCTGTGTCCCAAACATAGATCTTCTCCCTCAAAATCCACCATCAAAGGTAGTACCCTTCAAGATTTTGAATGATTCATCTACAACACACATCAGTGATTTCCTAGCTTAGCATTCCCAATAATTCATTTGCTCATAAAATTCAGATATATTTTTCACAGATGGGGAGAACTTTACCAGTTATCTCTCCCTTAAAAAGTGTAATAGTTAGTGAATCCAGATCACAATACTTGCTTAAAATTATACATGAAAGTGCTGCTAAACTCTTCCAATCACCAGAACTATAAACAATATGACATATTTCCATTTTTTACCCCCATATAAACAATATGACATATTTCCATTTTTTTGAAAAGAAGAAATGATTTAAAGAAGAACAGACTGATTCTATATCTGCTAGTGTATGCTCTTTGAAAATAGGCTTACTATTTGTTCACAAATTGGTGTAATAAAATTTACAGATTAGCTTAAAAATGGATTTGATCAAGAAAGATGAGAACCAGAACAATTTTTGAATATTTGACAAGTGTGATATATTTTGCTTTGAAACAGGATCAAGCAAGGAATTTTTTATAAAAAGTAAGATCATTGACAGTGGTAAATTAGGAGCTTTTTTCTCCTACTGACAATAAAAAGGAGCAATGCCCTATCAACACATTCATTCCAATAAAAAAATGTTGGAAGTACCAGATATATCTGAATGGCAAAAAACTGAACAGTTGTTATCTCAATTTTCTTAAATGCCTGTCAATTATAACAAACTTCTAGTCTACAAGAGTTTTCCAGTGGTATAAAAAACCATGGTGGGTCTGTGTTGTCAGATCAGTTCCCCTCAAGGCTGGAAAACAACCATTTTTCAAGTGCCTACAACGTCTCAAGTCCCCTGTGAAGGATGTCATATTAAGACCTCCTTTAATCCTTCCAACACCGTATCTAAATATATACTATCTTTATTTTACAGATGACAAAGTGGATCTCACACCGATCAATAAATTCGCCCTAAATAAATGAATATGGTATGCCACAGATACGATGCTGGCTCCCTAACCTGAATCTTCTCACTCATCCACAATGTTGATTACACTGAATTCCTATCCCCTCCTTTACAATGAGAATTATCTCAAGAGACTTGTAAGACATTTCATTCTGTAAGAAACCACTCTTGTGTAACTGGGTCATATACCAAGTTTCTAAAACTTAAGCCGCAAAGAACAGAGATGCTTCTCTACATACTGATAGCTGTCAATATCAGAACTATGTTGCCATGATTCAGATGCAATGGAAAAAAATGACTAGAGTTAAAGATGTTTAGCACTGGAGTGTTAAAGACAGATAAGACTCTAAAGTGGATACAATGGATACTGATTTTCAAGTTTTAAGTTAAGATCAAATTTATTTTTAAGTTTTATGTGCTCAGTGCTTGGGAAGAAAACTATCACAATCTGTGTCACCCTATGGACATCCAGTGAGGGATATGGCCTCATATTTATTTTACTCTAAGTATGTTCAGTACTGTGCAAGGGGGCACACAGAAGTTTGGTGATCTTAGGAGAGACAGATTTAACCCAGTTTGGAGGGCAGTAAGCACTCTGAGTAGCACTCTGTCTACGAATCAGAAACACACTCACATTTGTGTACAAAATGCTCCAAGATGTTAACTGCAGTTTTACTCAAAGAGAAATTTTTTAAAAATTGGAAATAATCTGGAGAAAGGCAAAAAAAATATATTTATACTAAGAAACAATTAAATGATTATATGGAATGGCTTTAGAATGGCTTTTACTATGATAGTATTAATTGAAAAAAAAGCATGAAGACAAAAATGTGGTTTTATTTTTACTCTTTCATATGTATACATTTGTTCAGATAATTCTAAATATATGTATATATAAACTAAGTACATATAAGAATTGGAGAATGACTTTCCCAAGTTACAGAAGCAATTAATGACTGTGGCCTGGCCATTCATTAATCTGAACATACTACAGATTAATGTTTTACCATTTGATAATATTTCCCCCTAGTAATTTTAGAATTACAAATTATTTCAAGTTGTTAGGTTATTTTTTTATAAACTATTATATATTTTTTGTTCTTCTTGTTTTAGTGCAAGGTTTTATTAATGTATTTATTTAAAAAATTATTTCAGGATAAAGTACTTTCAAGTATGTTTTTCATATGATCTTTGCTCAGGTCTCCCTGTTTATAATCCTACATAAATATGCCCCTCACAAACAAGATAGTTCTAATCAAACTCACAGAAAAACAGAAGATAGTTCATGAAATAAGACAGAAAACAATAGTATTAAAATAAAGAAACCCTAGTTTCTGCACCTTTAGTATTATTAAAGAATAAAGTCTACCAATGGTCTAAGCTTGATTTGTTGTTAAAAAGCTTTTCCAGGCAAATAAGGCATGTCATTTCTGCTGCGATATAGTATTAAAGAAAACTGATTTTAGGATCAAGAAGAAATGTTTTTAACTGTAATGTTGCTTTCCAACACTGTATATGATTCAGGATCATTAAGTTCACACCTCTTCAGACTTATGTTATCACACAACCTCCACCACCAAAGCACCATGATCTTCTGCCAAAATCTTTTGGGTCCCTCACCACTTTTTCCCCATCTCTGACCCTCCCATTTCTGGTAGCCTCAGTTCTCCAGTCAGACCTCTTAGCATTTGTTTTGGTTTGGTTTCATTTATCCTTTTGTTTTGTTTCTCTGTATTCCACATGAATGAATTCATTAGGCATTTGTCTTTCTCCTTCTGACTTATTTTGCTTAGCATAATCCATTCCAGTTCCATCCACATTATCAGAAATGGAAAGATTTGTTCTATTTTTATATATTCCGTTATGTATATATGCCATATCTTTTTAATCCACTCATCTGTTGTTGGGCACTTAGGCTGTTTCCACAACCTGGCTATTGTAAATGCTGCTACAGTGAGTATCAGAATGTACACAGCTCTTCAAATTAGTTATTGCATTCTTCCAGTAGACACCTAGCCATGTAGTAGCTGGATCACAGAGACCTGTTTTCAATATTCTGAGAAACCCCCACACTGTTTGTAAGAAATCTTAAAAAGTACATCTTTCATTTTATAGAAGAGAAAACTGAGCCCTTTATTTAAAAAATGAATCCTAGTTAATGGTTACCATGAAAGGAAAACTGACCAAAAAGTTTCAAAGTGTCATTGCTCCAGACCTTCTCTGATGCCCAGACAGCAACACCTGAGTCTGGGCTTTAAAGACAATTACTTTGAAATAAGCTTAATTGTTGAAATGGGCCATATTTTAGTGGTGAAATTACTACTCAAGTCTCTTTTTCCAATTGAAAATATAGCCTAAAACATTTATTTCACTCATCAGTTATTTAAACAGTAAGAATATAAAATATCATTAACTTTTTAAATTTTTTGATAATGTACTTATCATGAGACAGAAAACTCAACGTGTTTAAGCATGATATAAAAATTTAAAATTTAGAATCTCCAGTTTCTAGAATGAAATGGCAAAAATAGACTACTTACTTGAATGAATTAGCTTCACTCAAAGTTGGAACTATTATATATAATAGTACTTCCATTAATGGAAACTAATCTACCTTAACCCAACATTCATTACTATTAATTTGGGGATTTCTAAAATAATCAAGGTGGGGAGAGGAAGACAGTAAAAAAAAAAAAAAAAAAAAAAAAAGTGAACCTTTGAAATGCAATTTAAAAGAAAAATTCTACTTTAGAAACCATATAACATTTTTTCCCAAAGAATACTCCACAAGTTTTTTTGCTAAATAATATCACAGAACGCTAAATAAAAATAAGTTGGAAAGAGAATTTTTTTAAAATTGCAGCAGAATGGCCTCTTCAGAGCCTTGAACAAACAGTCCTGTGATTCTTTCAGGAGCTATGGTATAAAGATTCCCAAACATATTTAACCACAGCAACATTTTTTCACAGTGTTTGCTAAAAAACTAATATTCAGCGAAACACATCTTTGGGTTATGTCACCACCACCACATCTTGTGATTTATCTCTAGACCGTACAAAGTCCTCGTTCACTGGTGCTCTATGTAGGCCTATGGAAAGGATTAGCACTTGGGTAGTAGCTCAGCCTTACAGTTAAGCAGGGAGAAGAAAGAGAATTGAGGGTAACCAGCTTCAGGTTATAAAAATGACCTCTTCATAAATAATGCATGAAAGCACAGAGTACAGTATTTATGAGTACACAATCTGTATGTCACAAAGTTCAAATCACTGCATCTATTACTCTCATACTTCATTACATAATATTGTTAGAACTGCTGCTGACCAAAAAAATTACAGGCTACTCCAGAAACATACATGCATTAAAAAAAAAAAAAAAACTTAGCAAGATAAAAGGCAAATAAGATGACAAAGGCTCAACGAATAGACTAAACAGAATACTAAGTTACTGTGAATTTTTTTTTAAATTTTTTTTCAAAGATTTATTTATTTATCCATACAAAGCTGGGGTACAGGGCAGAGATGATAGGATTCACCAGAGACAGAGTGGGGAGCAGAACAGGCAGACAGACTGAAATACACTGCTGAGGAGAGCAGCAGGGGCGAGGCAGGAGAGGTCTGCTGCACCATGTGGATCCCCTCCCTGGCCAGGATAGAACTTCAGAGTGCTTCAGAGTGCGGCGCTCAACCTGCTGTGCCACCAGGGAGACCCGGTACTGTGAATTATTGATTATACAGATTTCAATGTGTTTTCTTAACTCTGCACTGAATCTGCTCTGAATTCAAACTCCAGATCTTTTTCACACACACACAAACTAATGTGTAATTATGAGGAGTAACACTTGGATGATAAAACTCAGCTTAAATTTTGGTGAAGTTGAGAAGTTCTCAAATTTATACCACATGTTAGGGATCTTAAAAAGGTCACATGTGAAGAGATTAAACAAAGAAAGATCTGTTCAAAGCAAGTGTTTGATGTCTAAATTGTTGAGGGTGTGCTGTTGTGACTCAGTTATAGTTACTGAGTTGTCAATGAGTTTGATACAGGAAAGACACATTAACTGACCTACAGACCCAAGCTCCAGTCAGGACATAAATTGTACCTCTAGTAGAAGACCATAATGTTACCCAAACAGAACTCTACATTCAAATTACTCCTGAGTCATCTCTTAATTTACCCTCTTCTTCTGGATTTAACATTTGCCTCTGCTTCTCCATCTGTGAGATACAAATTAGTTCACAGAAATTTTATAACAACTAGTCAATGAAATAACAATAAAAAAGAAAAACTAAAATGTTGACTTTTATTTGCCTCAAATTGAAAATTTGCATTTCCATTGATCATTCTGTGCCATGGCAGATTTATACTCAGTCAAAAAAACTTATTGTGAAGACTTCTTTCCAAAAGGGATAAAAATATGAAAGAAAACATTTTATCATGAAAGGTCTAGTCTAAGACCAATTTACAACTGGGGCCAGGGGCCAGACCACTTTGGCCAATGATGGGTCCATCCATAAACTATGGGCTAGGCTCTTAAGTACTCTGTGCAGGGTTTTTGTGGCTGTTAAGTGACTAGTCATCTTAATAAAACCATTAGGGTAAATGTTAGCTACTGTCATTATATCATCATCATCATGTCACTCGTAAAAACTTTTTCCATAGGAACAAAATAAAAGCTTTGTTGTTTCTGAGGTTTAAAAATATGTAGTATTACAAACTCAACAAGATCAAAAGGTAAAAGATAGACCAAGAGGAACATTGGGGGAGGGGGCAAGGACAGGGAGGAGGGCATAAAGAGCACAAGGGTCTGAGGTGATGGTGCACGGGTGAAATGGTGGTGGGAACTCTCTGGGGACTACAAATGTTGTCAAATACAATTAAATAAATCTAATGAGAAAAAAATTAAAATATGTAGTATTAGAAACATAAAACTGAGTGCATCTCCTTTTCATTATGATTTTTAGGTTGTTTAAGACCATATGCAAAGTATAAATGAGCAACCAATTATTTTGGTTTACAATCTTCACATTTGGGCTCTCTTTGCTTTATTCATAATTCTGTGTTTTCATTTGTTTCTCTTGAATTTTCTTGTTCTAAACCATTTGGAACCCTTGGAAAATACTGTGCACAAAATGAAAAAAAAAAAAAAAAAACAACTACTTTAAGACTGTAGTTTTTGAGTAAGAAATATAAGCCAAAAAAATGAAATGGAAAGCAGCAAGAAATGTTAGTAGAAAGGGTATAGAAAAATGAACTCCAGAAGTGAGGATAAGAAATTTAGTTAAGTAGACACCAATGGGAATTCTATGAAGAGATTTACAGGTGAAAGTGACAGTGTTTAAAAGCCAACTTAATAACATAATTATACATATCAATTTAATTACAAAGCCTGAAACTTACGGAAATTATGACCAACTTATGTTTGAAATAAAATCAGATTACAATTTCTATACCGAAACAGAATCATAATTTAGTTTCATTAACTTAAAAAGAAAATCATTTGATCATATGTACTCCAACCACATGAGGTTTACATATAATAAGCTCTGAAGACAAAGACATGATTCAAGGGCTCTGGTTACTTTCTCACTGGGCAAAATTCAACCAAATAAAAGAAAAATATAGGAAACAGAAATGCAGTAGGGAGAAAGTAAAAGTTACATATAAAATCATTATTCTATGAGTACCATATTTCATAATGAATGTTTTAAACATAACACAAAATTCCAAATAACTGAGAAATTTAAATACCATTCCTGTGCACCACCAAACCTTTGCAAGTATGTTTGAAATTCACAAAGCAACTCCTCCACTGACAAAAGGAGTTAAGCATTTCGTTTAAGTAACACCTCAAATATCTGCTTCCCACCCATAAATACTGTCATAAATTTGCTGGGATAATAGCAAGAGAAGAACAAATGTCTCCATGAGCATATGGAGAAATGTCTAAAATATCACCATGCCCAAAGCAAACAGGCAACAAATAAATAGATGCAATATTGCAAACCTATAAAAGAGAACTAATTCTCAGAGTTATTCAAAATTAAACTAAGAAATGAAATGGCGTGCCAACCTTTCCAAAATGCTATACCAATTTGTAATTATATCACTCCTCAGAAGAAAGATGAATATCCGTTTTCAGGACCCCCAAATCTAATGGCCTAGCTGAGGAACCAGACCATTAGATGATATATTGAATATCTTCACCTCCTCAAAGGTCAAATAGAAAAAAGAAAAAAAAAAGTTCCCCCTTTTTTAAAGTTGTATTATTTTTACTGAAATAACACTGTGTAAGATTTAGGGAATAGGCTCACACCTCTTCAGATATATCACCAAGGTAACCAGAGTCCTACACCATAGTCCACTGGGTCCCCCAACTCTTTGCCCCCCTCCCCTCTACTCCCCCACCCCTCTGTGGCCTTGATTCTCCAGGGAGATGTCTACTGTTTTGATTAATTTTATCTGTTCCTTTGTTTTGTTTCTTTATATTCCACATATGAATGAAACCATCCAGTATTTTTCTTTCTCCTTCCTACTCATTTCATGTAGCATAATCCCCTCCAGTTCCATCCACATGTGACAAATGGCAAGTTTTCATCTATTTTTATAGCTGAGTAGTATTTCATTGTGTACATACACCACATTTTCTTTATCTACTCATCTGTCTTTGTGTACTTAAATTGCTTCCATACCTTGGCTATATTATAAATAGTACTGCTGTTTATTTTCTGATTTTTCTCCTAAAAGTAGTATTTATCTGTGGTGCATATATTTCTGTATTAAACCAAACCCCTTATTGCCATATACTTGTAATTCATAGGCTTCATTGCTCTAATTAATGCCTAGGAGCTCTGGAAATCAGGACATATGCTCATGTAACTAAATTATGGGTAGATGGTTACAAAGTTTCATTCAGTCATGGTTAATTATTGAGCACCTAATTTGTGCTGTAGGCAGTGGGGACATAAAAATTACAAAGACAGAGTTCCCTGCTCTTAAGCAGCTCACAGTCACTTAGATTACTTGGTTGCAGCATAGTAACAAAAAAGGTCATTTTATAAGAGAAGTCTGTAGACTGTCTAAATGAATTTTCTAGTGCCCCAAGGGGTCAGAGATGAATAGAAACTCAAAGATTTGTTTGCTAGTCTATCCACTGGTAATGACAGTATACCTGTATTCAAGAATCCACAGATGGTATTTTCTTAACTCCAAACTCAGGAATGTTTCCTGTTATTTTATTACTACGAAGTGTTAGTGGTCAGGAAAATTCCTTCAATTATGAAGAAATCTCTAGGTGGTTACAGAACAAAGTAATTAAACTAAATTTACTCAGATGACTGTACATGGAGATTATGAGCACCCTAATCTCACTGTACCACATTATTCTGCCCTCTAATGTCACTCTTCAGCTCACCCTCATTCTACAGGTTAGAGGACCTGACCACACTGATTTTTAAATATAAACTCACAGCATCAACTACCTTAGAACCGTCTCCAATCCAGTTGAGAGAAAGGAGGAGAATGACTCCCACTTCACATTCTATTCTGATCTCTCTGCCTGTCTACCTAAATTCAGTGATGACTTAAGAAGCACTTTGATACTTTACATGCTACAGTGGCATTTCTGCAAATAGTTCAGAATATTTTAACTTCACCTTGTTGTATTTCTGACTTTTCAAAGAGAGAACAGGCTGTAGTTTAAAACTAAGTCATAATAAATTTCTTTCTGTTGATCTTATGAATTTGCACATTTCTAGTAGGTTCATGGTAAACTAGGTTCCCAGAGAATTTCTTTCAGCTTTGTAGTTTGATGACCTACCTATTCTTCATCAGTAATGAACTTTTCCTAAATCATGATAGCATGCTAAATAAGCTACATACATGTGGGGAGGCATATGTGTATGTGTATGTGTGTGCATTTTTATAGTCAAGTTAGTTTTTTTCCTGACTTTAATCATAGTCTCATATTTCATCCTATAGTACTGTTCACTCTCTTCTAAAGATATACAATGTACTCCTGACCATCTGTTTCACAATTATGTGATGCCAGTTACATGAAAGATCACATGACAGAACATAGGTGAATCAAACCCTATTACTTTTCCTGAGAAACAGAGCACCATGGCCCATGTAAAATGGAACCTCCACTTCCACGTCTATACATGAAAAGCAGCATACAAAAAGATGTATCACAATTATTATCGGTAGAGTAGGTGGCTAATTTAATTCATGAACTGTCATGATGAGTCCCCACCATCCTCCTTTCCCCTTCCTCTCAACCACTCCTACTTACAATTTCAAGGTCAAATGCAGTGAATATGTATTCTCCCAATTTTAACATAGGTCTAAATTTAACTTCCAGAATGAATCTCTAAAAGTTTGCCCAGCTCTAATGAACTCAGCAAACCCTGAACTCATACCTCAAAACAATATTGCCAAAGTAAGAGGTCTGATTGTCCACATAGCAAATTTAAACACTGACATTTTCTATTTCGAAGGGACTTCCAGATAGAAAGATCATATAATCCAGGGTCTTCACTTTAGACACTTCAAACATGGAACTGGAAACAATGCAATATTTCTTATACAACTTATAAATTTTCATAAACACATGTAACAAGCAAAATCCAAAGCACCTTCTAACAGGCAAATACTAATTTGTTTTAAGATGATAATAATCAGAATTCATTCTTTCTAAAGAAGGGCAATACTAAGTAGATCTATTTCTGGCCACCCCTGAGGTAGAAAAGCTCAAGCACAAGCTTTTGCCAGCTTGCTTATGTAACAGTAATGAAAACTAAACTTGTCTTTAAAAACTGACTAATGATAAACCCAGCACCTACCTAGCGTAAAGTAAATGCCAAGAGCCAGGTCAGGGTAGATTTAGCAACAAAAATGCACTGAAGAGGAAATAGCCCTGGAAACAGTCACTCCCATCCAAATACTTTCAGAGACACAGGCATACACATAGAAGCAGCATTTTAAGAACCCATAGTCAGTCTAATGCATGCAAAAAAAATCCTCGAGAAGGAACATTTACATTACTAGTGCTAGTATACCTACTAGAAGTTCCATAAACTTACGTTGTGTATTTCCTCTATTTATTTTGATGACTAGTTTTAGTTTTTTCATATGGTGACATCTGTCTCTAGGAACAAAATCTAATGTATGATATTTGCCCAATAGGAAAAAGATTTTAATTTACAGTGAACTGTGAAAAGACAATTACTGGAAATCAACTGGGTCCTAAGTTACAAGTTAAGGGAATACCATCAGAAGCTCGCTGTGCCTTCAGAAAAGAAAACATACACACAAATTATCTTACTGACAAGCACTCATTTTTTATATGTAAATTAGTATCAAGAAATATTTCTTGATATTTATATACATAAAATTGTCATGTATATTACCCTGGAGCCTTTTTTCTAGAACCACTTGAGACAATGATATCAGAAGTCAAAAAACAGCTAGAAAAATTTGCAAATTAAAAAAAAAGAAAAACTTCCAGGAAACTATGTAAAGTAATTCGGCAGAAGGTAACAATAATCTGTAAATTGGACAACTCTGGATGGATCTATAAACAGCGTAGGTTTAACCTGCAAGATTCTGCTAAATACCCCACTAGCCAGGTAAACAGCCCCATACTATTACACATTTAAAATGGGTCAATGGTACTAATAGGGCTAACTAGTAATGCCAACTTATTTATTGAAGTATTAGTCAATATATTTAAATCTCTTTTACCTTTCCAGATTAGAAATGTCTTCCTCCATTTCCAATACATAAATGCTACTATTGTTCCTTATCTACCAACCCATCACCAAGGCTGTTAAATTTCATACTTCTTAAAATTTGTCTTATCTTCTTCTCTTCGCAGCTTTCTCCAAAAGCTTACTTCTCAAATTCTCTTCTTTGGAATGTGGGTTTCCCCCATGATGCTACATCCCAACATTCTTATCAAGTCCTTAACCCCTTATTCTAGTCACCCCTCTACTTACTGTATCCAGTGATAGAGATATCTAGACGCAGCCCCTCTCAGATTCACACCTTCACTCTAAGATGCCCGTTAGTTCACACCCATCTATGTTGTAATTCTTAGGCCATAGACAATCAACTCTGTCTCTATGTCCAGCTAACTCCTTCACTATCTCTCATTTGCTGTGAACCTTCTATGAGCCAAGCCCTGGGTACGGTCCTTTGTGGATAGGGTAGAAGAAATAAATAGATGAATAATTGTCACATATGATTTCTGTACTTAAAGTAATGTTATAAAAAACCACACCTCATCATTTTCTACCTATTCTGGCTTGCCCCAGCTTGCTCTTGGCATGATGAACCCCATTCTTAAAAATATTCATCAGAATCTTATCCCTGTTCACTTGAAATCCTGAATCGCCACCCTAAGCCCACCTTCACACCTGTGCCTTCAATTCATCGCTTACTCTTCATCAGAGTGGTCTTTCTACAATACAACTATGCTGTTTTCTTCGATATACTCAAAACCCCTTCCACTATGTGATAAGTTTTCCAAAAAGCACAGAAAACTTAGCACAAAGGAACCTTTCTGATATGTCCTTGCCTTACTATGTACCAACAACATTAAACTACTTTTAGATTTCACAGAAATAAGCATTTTTTTCCTCCGAGCTACCTTGCATATTTGCACCCTTTCTAGTAAACACTTACTAAGCTTTCAAAAATCAACTAGTTTTTATCTCCTTCCAGAAGCTTCGCTCAACTTGCCTCCATAGCCCAGAGACGTTTTCCGTGCACTCCTTGTGCCCTTTGCACACTCCCATCACAGCGCTTCTCGCATGTCCACCTCTCCTCCCACTGGAATGCATGTTATGTTCTAGTATGTAATTGAGGTGATTATCATAACACCTAGCTCAGAGCAGACAATCTTAACAAGATGCCCTCTTAGAAGACATATGAACTAATAATTTGTCAACTAATTTAAAAAAGGCAGCAAAAGTAGCGAATCATAAAAACTGATAATACTTCTAAAGTACACTCATTCACTATTTACCAATCTTTGACTATTTTCTTGGAGTTTAGGCTTACAAATTAACAATCATCCTTATCTTTCCTGCATTGACTCTGATAGCCACGTTGTTCTTCTTAAAAAGTTTAAGATGCTTATAAAGTAAGTGTAGTCAATCTTTTTAGATATTTGTTCAGATGGTTTTATTCATCCCTAACCTGACTGAATTCAAAAGCAAAAATTTTAAGTGACCTCTTCATTAGATCTTTCCAAATAATTCAATTTACTTTTATTTTTAGGGAAAAAAAAAAACATTTTTCTTCTCATAGTTACTCTTTCATCAGCTTACCTAGTAGCCAATTAAAGACACACTAAGATAGGAAGTGGGCAAAATCAAGTTTAGAAATGTACATATCCAACTTAGTTAACCTACAACTCACTGGCAAAATGAGCAGTGAGGGTCTACTGCTGAAGAGCCTGCAAGTCAGAATTACACAGACAGGATCAGTCAGTTAGTTTTACCCAGAAAATGCAAAGCATCAGTTAATCCCACAAGTTAAACAAGTCAGTTGAAAGTTTCCAAAATAAATGTTTAGTGAAAGAAGAAAGAGCACAAGAAAGAAAAAAATGAACATAACCTTCCATAACCACCAACACAGGAGGAAGATGCTACAGGTAAAGGAATGAAATCATCTATCACTTAAAAGTTCTTCAGAGATCACACACACTTCCCTACTGTTATTTCAGCTGATGTGATTTGTTTACAGTCAATTCAAACACGCTCTTCCCTCATCTTAGGTGTCCCACTTCTCTACCAAATTGATTCTTAGTTTTTTTGAAGCTTCAAATATCATTTCCACTAAGAAGCCCCACAAGATGATTCTCTTCCTCCCAATGAAGTAAAATACCTCTGTGCCCTAATATACATGTAACCGTGTTTACTGGGCTTCCCTGAGTCAGTCCTAAATTACATCCCACTTCAGTATCAATAAACTCCTTTCACTATTAAAAAGTACCTCACTCTGACAGTGAGTTATATGGTCACTCTAGACATTGTGTGCCATAAAGAAAACTAAGTAAAAGACTGTCCACTTGCTTAGAAAAAAAAAGAAGAACATACAGACTATCTAATTTCTCAAATATATATAATTACTCTCCCCCTTTTTATTCTGGGACCACAATATGGACCATAAATTATATACGGTCACCCTATGTCAATACTTACATCACAACATACTATCCTGTAATTTTTTTTTAATTATACAACATACTATCCTGTAAATGTTTTTTTTTAATATACCATAAATTATATATGGTCACCCTATGTCAATACTTACATCACAATATACTATCCTGTAAATGTTTTTTTTTAATTATATACAACATACTATCCTGTAAATTTTTTTTTAATTATCTATCTCCTATACAAGACTATAAATTTCTTGAGGAGAAAAGACTTGTCTCATTTATCTTAATAGCCGCATAGCAGAGCCTAAAACTCAACACATATTAAGTATATTCAATGTTTGTTGACTGTTATCAACCAGAAGACAACGTCTCTCCAAACATTTGCAGCATAACCAGTTCTTTATAAACATTTGAATAAGTGATTTATTGGCCTTGACTAATGCCTGTACAGTAGCTACAGAATGTTGTAATCATTAATCCTGAAAAAAATGTCATCAGTGATAATAACATCACATTTGACATACTGGCTCAATTCATCCAAATAGCATGATGAAATTACATACTGTCATATATTCTTACCAACATCACTAGCACTAAAAGGTGATTTTTATTTTTTATGGAACCTTTTGGTGTCTGTCTCTCTATATATACACATATGAACTCTCAAAAAATACTCATGTATTTTTGTTTAAAAAGAATAATGCAGAAAATAACTTGAAAATTCTCTTCCTTAGATGGCCATGGAAAGCTATTTCTGGCTGATGAAAATGATATACATTTTGTACATAAACTAATTTACGAACAAGCAACACTTTCATATTTTAGCCTAAGGATAACTGTCAGTCATCTTTTAGATAATAAAATTCATGGAATAAACAGACAAAAAATATTACTTAAGACCTTGGATTATATGTTGCCATGCAGGTAATTACTAATTAATTACAAGTCACTGTGAAAAACAGAAAGCTGTTTTCTTGATAAACAAAAGTTATATTCACCAAGAGTTTGATTAGAGAGTAAGACAACTATAAAAATAATTACAAATTTCTAACTTCACTCTGGGCTTAAAACCAATGCCATATCTAAAATCAATATCAGAAATGATCGTAAGTCCACTCTAATGAGTGAAAAGAACAAAAGAAACCATATTTCAATAAACAAGTCAGGAAATAAAAGGAGAGGAAGAGACTAAATAGTAAGAAACAGTCCAACTACCTTCTTTAATTAACTTTTCAATAATTTCACTGTAAGAATATAGATACACATACAGACTCAAGTTACTAAAGTTATGACAAATTACTGCAATTTTTAAATAAATAGCTTTACAACTTTCCTATGGAGCTTCAATGCTTATATTCTCTCACAACTAATTACAAGCTTGGGCAATCACTTGAAGAAGAAATAAAGTTCAAGAAAATGTATACCTTCCCCCTTCCACCTTCACAACCATATCTCAAGCAACCATACTTAATGACTGTTTCTGGTTACTAATAAACTGTCATTACTTTACAGGGCAAAGGATTAGGATTTCTCAAAATGAAAGAGAGCACAACAGCCTGAGCACATGAGCAATGGCCAGAAAGAAAGAAACTTACAATCTGTAATAGAATCACTCAGCTTTCATTTATAACTGCTAACTTGAAGGATTTTACCTATAAATAAATTATACAATCATTATGCAAGTACAAATATTATCATCATCATCCTAACTTGGACTTCAGATGGGAAAAAGGAGAAGGAAAGGGGAAGAAGCAATGACGATGAACATCGAAGGTTGCTAACGGCAACTATACACCTACTGTGTGCTAGGCAGTATGACAGTTTTGGGGATACAGTCACAAAACAGCAAGGTCCCTGCCTTCAAAGTTTAAACAAACTTTCAGAAGATTTTGTCAGCAGATTCAGACTCCAGGTTTGATTCCAAACCATGTGATCCTCCTTCTCTTCCTATGAGATGCCTGCCAGAGGCGAAAAGTTCCTACAGCAGGTTTTCTAAGAATGAGAGGATGGAAGACCCAATTTCTCCTCTAAGACTAGTGGAAAGTTTAGTTTTCTCCCTGAAACCTGTTCAGATGGTGCAGTCAAATGCAAAAGCCTGCGACAGTTAATTTTATGTATCAGCTTAACTGGGCACAGAGCCCAGATACTTGGTCAAACATTATTCTTTATGGTTTCTTCAAGGGTGTTTTTGAATAAGATTAACATTTACATCAGGAAACTTTGAGTAAAGCAGATTGCCCTGTGTAATGTGGGTAGGCCTCATCCAATCATTTGAAGGCCTAAAAAAAACAAATGACTGACTTTCCCAAGCAAAAGCAGAAGGAATTCTCCAGCAGGTTTGACTTAACCACTCAGTCTCCAGTCTGGGTCCTTCCCTAAGTACAAGGACCTGAACTACAATGATCCACACTGCAGACCTTGGACTTGCCAGCTGGAGAACCTGATTAACACACTGCCTAAGCACTAACGATATTCTCAGCTATTTCTGCTATCTTCCACTGACAGGGATCAACTCTACTTAGTCAATGAGCTCTTTCTAGATTAAAGGTAAAAATGTCACAAGAAAAACAAGTAGCTAAAACTTGGGACTGCTACATCTGCAAAAGGGGCAATATCCCTTAGGGTTAAAAGCAACATTAAAAAGTTCACAGCACAATAGTTTTTAATGATAAAACACAAGTCTCAACTCAAACTTGGGTGGGTGCATAATAATGCTCCCTTTTTTCCCCTTAACTCTCACAACTATTTACAATCATCTAAGTAGTACTACTATAAACTCAGTATTCAAGAAAAAAGAGAAACTATTAACCATATTATAGTACGGTTAAGGATACCTAATGAACAATGATAATGCAGCACCAGATTATGTAGTAAGGCAATTTAACTAGGATTTCACCAGCATTTATAATATGCTAGAATTAGTTAAAACACCGTGAAGCTTTGAGTTACAAGTTGATGTAATTAGGCCAGAAACAGTACTTTAAACCTCTAATTTGAGAAAACTTGGCCACCCAACAGTTACATTTTTTCATCATGTATCTCCTCCAGCATTATCTACCACAGCTTTTCTGAAGAAAAACACTCTCCAATGCATGAGAGGAACAGACTCTTTGGCTCTAACTAAAAAGTTATAGACTATCATGTAGTCTAATCATGCATCAAATGAAATCACTTTTCGCTAAAACTTTTAAGAACAACAGGAAACTACATATTAGCTGGTGTTTTAGAACAGGAAACATATTCGAAAGGACTCTGTGGAAGCCTAAAACTAAAAATCCTGTTTTTAAGTGAGTGCATTCAAGTTTTTTAATAGGATTACATATAGGCCAAATACTAAGCACGGCACCTCTATTCTCTCAACTTTAGAAAGCAAGTCTGTAGAGATTCAATAATTTAACAAATCAAAACATTAAATCTATCTCATTTTTAGAAAACAGGAGTTGGAACAGCTTTATCCTAGCACACTATATGCATATATCAAAATGAATTTAACCAGGTACTAGATATGAATTTTTCTAAATTTCTACCAGGACAAATAACACTTTGATATATTCTTTATTAACAATCATTAACCAAAAAAAGATAAACAGAATCCATATCTAAAAAAGGTCTACAGTCACATAAAAACATTTAACTTATCAATAAATTAACATAATACACAAAAACTATTTTAAAGGTATTTTTCACCTACCAAACAACTATAAAGCATGCAAATATTATCAAGTGCTGGTGCAGAGACTATAAGACAACCGTTTCAATGCAATGCTAATTATAAATAATACAACCCTTCCAAATAATTTAGTACTATCAAGACTTTAAAATATTTTAGCTAACAAACTTATAGTATATCTATCCTAAGTAAATAATCACAAATAACACTATATACTGAACAAAAATTGCATACATAGTTGGTTTTAATTTCCTTTTTTAGAGTTATGCACAAGGATCAAAAATTAATGAAGACCTGATCTATATTATTGAGTTCTGCTTTCCCTATTACAACATAGGTTTTCATATGTAGTCCAGCTTTTGTTTTTCATTAAGTGTTGTTTGTTTAGCATTCAGTACTCAACCTTAAAATTTTGTAAGTGGAAATATATGGGTGGTTTGGGCATAGCCTCTTATAATAACTGACATGTAACTTAACTTACGCCCTTTAGTCTAATTACAGAGTAAACTTCTAAAAGTAAATAGTTTTATGTATTTGGTGCACATGATGAAATTCAAATGTTCTACAATAAGCTGTGATTTTCCTCCTGAGGAATAGGTTCTTTAAAAGAACTACTTATATCAGTTGATTCACAATGAAAGTGTGAATTTGTCTGTTTCTTCCAGTAGGAAACAACTCTGCTTATTCATTTTATCAGATACAAGTGCTTAGTATACAAGAACCCACCAATACAGTATCTATTCATACGTGGGTCTAAAGAACCAGTCAATAAATTTCTTTCCTCTCTCCTGGGTATCTTACAGTTGAAGGAAAACTTTTCAAAAGTCTGAACAGGCACCTCTGATTTTGAGTACTATTTTAAATCCCTGTATTCAAGAGAACACCAATTTTCCAGTAAGAATGTACTCTCCAGAAAGCTGTCTTTACGTATTTTTGAAAGAAGAGCAGAAGTAAAATGCAATTTGGGGAGAGAGGTCTGAAGTAGAAGAGACGGTGCACTTCACTGCACAGAGGCAGACTCATAGCAAGAGCCACTCCTTTCTCAGGGCCATGCCAGTCTTAAAGTAGCAAGAGAGAAACAGCAAATACCTACTTCGAAAACCTCTCACCTGGTCACTCCTTTAAAGAGGCCTCCATGGTCATGATTTCATTATCTTTTTTGCCTTTGTCTATCACTATTGTCCCAATCTAGCCCACTCTGTTTCAGCTAGTATAGAAAACAAATTCAAAGGGCAGCTTTCTCCTGAAAAAAATCCATGATGTGACTTTAAAAAAAAGAGGCGAGACTAACACCTCACTGTGCCCTTTCATTTAAAATTATTTTTCTTCAGGGGCCTCCCTGGTGGCACAAAGGGATCCGCCGCAGCCCTATGAAGCTATCCGCAGCCACTACAGCACCAGTTCGATCCCCAGATGGGAGCTGACCCACATGGCACAGCAGAACTCTCCTGTCTGGTCCACTGCTCCCCTCAGCAGTGTGTTTCAGTAGATCTGCCTGTTCTGTTTCCCACTCTGTCTCTGGTGAGTCCTCTCAACCACTCTCCTCCCAGCTTGTACCCTAGTTCTTACATGCATAAATAAATAAATAAATAAATCTTTAAAAAATATAAAATAATCTGTCTTCATATATATGAGAACAGTTTTAACTACACCAAAAAAAATTTAAAGCCCTCTGAAATAAGTCAGGAACAAGACTTTTGTCCTCCAAAACCAAAATTCTAAATATCTCTATACTCTATTTCATTGTCCTCTTTGTAATGGTAGGTGTGTGAGAAAGAGAGTGCAAGTTAGGCTGAAAATTAGGAATTGTGCAAAAAATTATCAATATCTCAATCATGTTGAACTGTTCTGTGGAGCTATTTCCAGAACAAAAGTGAGTGAAGCAATTAATATGTCAGCAACTATATTATAAAACATTTCTTTCTTTATCCTTAGGCTCCTCAGCAGAGTATTTTAATATATATTTCAACCCATACTTTCAAAAGTCAAATTGCTCTCCAAAGCTACTCTATAAACATGCACTGCATGGGACTTAATATTTTAATAATTTTAAACGTGTTATTATTATGTATAGCATAAATATATTCTCTACAGCAAACAAATTCTTTGCTTTGATATTTCAAAAAATGTCCTAAAATTTTCCTTTGAAATAACAGAACAAACATTTATAATAATGTACTGTACAAATATATTTACAAGATAATCAGAGAATCCTAAGATATTAATGTTGAGAGGAATTCTGGGTGATCAGTTATAAGACAACCTCACTGACAAATAAGAACCAAGATTTCAAAAGTCAGATCTGTCCAAGTTTACACAACATCAAGTAACTCTGGGTGTTATTTTTATTACTAGTCAATAATATTTATAGCAATACACACACACATATATAGCATGCTTGGGTAAACAATATACAATAAACTAAATACCTGCCCCAAACCAGAGATAGTTATGGCATATAAAATCTATATTGAATTATTGAAAGATGAGGAGCATTTTAAAAACAGTGAACTGTGTCCATGAATGCAATGAACATAAAAAAATAATCCTTCTAGATGCTACTGTCTCCTCAGTTTTGTGTCTTCTTTCTCTCCATGAAAGTGCACAAAAGGACATTTGCAGCACACATATCTTGACATATAATCTTTAAACCATGTTACCATCTGAAAATTCTTTTGCCCTCCCTCTCTAGACTTTCCAACAGTGTGCTATCTCCACAGTAGTTCAAATTTTAACATATCCCACGTCATCCTCATTGTGTCTCCTGCATTCCTTTGTAAAAGTGTTGCCTCTGGTGCCACTTATATGAACTGCCCAGAAGATGCAAATCCAGCAAGACAGCAATTAGATTAGTATTTGGAGAGGATAAGGCAAGAAGGGCAATTGGGAGTGAATGCTAAGAGGCACATGGCTTCTTCCCAGGGTAATGGAAATGTTCTAGAAGTAGATAATAGTGAGGATGTCACAGCAGTGTGAATGTACTGAAAATTATTGAATTGTACACTTTAAAATTGTTAATTTTTTATTATTTAAATTTTACCTCAATAAAAAATATAGGTTAAGAATATAAAGAAGTATTTGGAGGGTATGTGTGCACATTTTGTCTCTCTCTCTCTCACACACACACACACACACAGAACATGTCCCTCCCCTCCTTTTAACTCTTTTACCTTACAAAATAAGAAATACCCAATAAGTGGAATTATTCAAGAAGAAGCTGAACCCAAGGGAATTTTTTTAAAGTGATGAGGAAAAAAAAATGTTTTTTGGATTTATACTGATGGATTCTATATCTAATTGTGTATTATACCTCTACTGAAATTCCGAGAACTTTTTTTCTTTTTAAATGATGAAGTTTTAAGAAAAAATTTTAATGCCGGTGAGATTTAAATCAAATTAGTACTGATGGGCATGTGACTGGGTTAATAAAGTAGACAATGTATGGACAACATAATAGAAAGGTCTTTCCCCTAAATGTCAACCTATTATCTTTACAGTCCATTTGCTAATGGACTGTACCCAACTAGTGTCCTTTATAAAGCAATTTAGAAAGAAAGACAAGTTACAAATAATATCAAAGGCAAGAAACTTCACATCTCTACTACAAATAAATGCCACCAAACATCTGCAATAATTCACTATTGATCAATGACACCAATGATCAATGTCAGTAGAAAGAAAATATGTGTATATATTCTGGATTTTAGAAAAGGGGTTCAGTCAGTAAATATTCACAGAATACATTAAATTAATACTGTAAATACATTACAGAATACATTAAAATATTTGACATATTTAACTGACAGTCATTTATAAAACACTAAAACATAAATGGAAGCTCAATTTAAATGTTATGACATAAAAGTTATCCAATATAAAGACAAACTAAATAAAATAATCTTATACTAAAAATTTATTAACCTAGACTTACAGGGAAATGAAATTTTTGAATCTACTAAGACCAACTTCCTCCTTGTGTCTTTGTTTTACAAACTTAAGACCATACAAAGAGTCTAGGATGTGACCTTTGAAATACTCAAATTTCTTATGAATTTAAGGATTATAATTCACTTTGGTATCCAGAAACAAAGTGCCTTACCCACTTTACAAGTTTCCACCTGTTTCATCATCAAAGAATATTCTGTACAGCTGGCTACAGCAGATCCCTCTGGAAAGCAAATTTGTTAAAGGGTTTCCTCTGCTTTGTACAAGCCCCTTTCAGGAGCCCAAAGATTGTACTTCAAAATCATGCTCTGAATAATGGTCTGTTGATCAGCAGTAACAGCACCAACTGAGAGCTTGTTAGGAAAAAAAAAAGATCATCCCAGACTTCGTGTTTCCTGATGTTACTTTATTATTAAAGAATATTATATTCTATTCTATAAGTCAAGAAAATAAATGACATTGAGGAACTTCATAAGAAGGAATAAGCACTGATGGTAAATACTGAATCTAAACTGGATTAAGTACACTAATAGCTTTTAAGAGAAAGGCAAAGTTCACAAGGTATGTTAAAAATAGGTAAGTTCATAACCTATAAGGCTTTTCAAAATAGAAAATGTGATAAACAGAAGTTTACTTGTATGTAGAAATGGGTGGACTGGCCAAGAATCATCATGCCATCTGTGGACTGAGAGCTGTGTCACTTCCGTATCAACCACTTACTGGGACACCCTATATGGTTCTATTCTGGACCCACAGGTGTTCTACCCAAGAAACACAAATAAGACTATGGCTTCTCAGTAGGCAAACTGGTAAAGCTACAGCTGTATCTATGCCCTCACTCTTCATACTGCAGGTATATATCATCAGATCAGGGCAACTTTCTCTTGGAGAGCCTTTGCTCAAATATTATCTCCAGTGCCCATAACCACATCATCAATGGGGATAGCTGATGTGAAGAGACAGGGACAGGGCACATGGATACTGAGTACCCAGGACTCAGCATGGTAGTACTTCCAATCTTATTTGCACCTTATCTTAACCATGCTAACTTGGGCCTCCCTGGTGGCGCAGAAGGTTGAGCAACACAGTGTGAAGCATCTGCGGCACAGCAGCACCAGTTAGATCACCAACCTGGGAGGGGACCCACATAGCACAGCAGACCTCTCCTGCCTTGCCCACTGCTCCCCTCAGCAGTGTGCTTCAGTTTGCCTGTTCTGCTCCCTACTCTGTCTCTGGTGAATTCTCTCACCCTCCACACCTCTGGCCTGTACCCCAGCTCTTGTATGCATAAATAAATAAATCTTAAAAAAAAAAATCTGTGCTAACTTACCCAAAGCTTGCTCTTGCCTCTGGCTGTCTACTGTAAATTGATTTCATAAATTATGTGATTTAAGCATGCAAAATTGCTCAGCCTGTTGATTCCATAACCTCTGGGATACTTTACCTGGTAGTGTATCTGAAGGCTAACCACAGCATGAGGGAAATTTCCCATAAAACCTAATGAACCAGAAATCTGCATTTAAAAAATCTCCCATGATTCTTATTCATATTAACCTTTAAGTAGTATTGAGCAGGAAAGCTAGGAAGAAATAGAAGGCTCCACAAAGACAGAAACTTGGATCTCCAAGAATCATGCTCTGAATAGCAGCCTATGGAAAAAGACCTGGAGTACCTCCTGACAAAAACTGAGCCCCAACAGAGGGAGAGAATGTTGAGGGATCCTTTTTCAATAACTATCATGCAAAGTTTGGAGAAGCATGGCTACCCTTGGGGCTTTTCCTTTGAACCCCAGCTCTGTAAAGTTCATACAGTTTGATGAAAGCTCAGAAAAGTACAGCACAATGCACCTCAATGTTAACCCTGTAATATCCTTCCTTGTGCGAATTAGAAAATTCTTCTTTTGCAGATATGCCACATTTTAACAACAACAATCCAAAGGAGATAAGGCCATCAAAAACAAAGAAAGGGATATGACTTCCTTAATGAGGTTGCTGTGACTTTAGAAATATCATCCGAGATGAGAATTAAGCAGAATAGCCTAAGATGATTCCTTAACGGACTGTATACAATCCCACTTAACAGCAATTGCTGGTGTAATAAGTTTGCCATTTTATATATTTATTACATTTGCATTACTCTTGAGTAAGGGCTCAATAAATGTTCTTAGTTGAGGAAAAAAAAACAATGAAAATGTCATTCTTTCATTAATGTATCTCAGACAAATTTAATTAGTTCAATTCCTTAGGTTTTAAGAAATTCCAGAGAATGAAGGTATAATTCCCCATTTCTTATTAGTATGGGTCATAACACAACCTCACTATCTCAAGGTTGGAACTTATATGTTCTGTTATTAATTCCTTTCTAATGTTTTACATTCAACCCCATGAAACACATCAACCTTCCATTAAGAAACAACTGTGTCCTAAAAAGGGAGCAATACTAATAGCCAGCAGCAACACAATCCAACCTCTTCCAGAAGTCACCAACAAGTATGTGCAAGGAATATGCTACACAGAAGAGATCAACTATTATTTTGAAGTTTTTCTAGGTCCATATTTAAGGCATCTTCAGAAAATCTCTATTAAAAACATTTATAGAACAATTAAAATACTGAGGACAGTATTACACTGAGAAATCAAAACCAAGATCTAAAATAAAAGACTAGGGTCTGAAAGTATCCTACTAAAGAACGAAAGCATCAGGAAAAGAAGTTCCATAGATCATTTATATGAGGAATACATTCCCTGTTGCTTCTGAAAGGAGTATGTTTAAATTTCAAAGGAAAAGATTTAGGTTAGAAATCAGAACTTCCCATTCCATAAATAAAGCTTTATGAAAAGAGTAAGGAAATACATATATGGTCCATCAAATGCCATTCACTCTATACAGTTCAGACATCTACAATTAAGTACTCATAGGACATTAGACATTTTGGCACAGGCTTTTACACTGCATCACAAGGGTTTTAAATACCAAGTGTTTACGTGCTGGTTCTACAAGTTCAGAGAAAAAAGCAGTAATTTTACAGATTTTTGTATTTTTGTGCTGCTAACACCAAAAGATAAGACATATGATAAGCCTTCAATAAATACTTCTGTATCTAGTTAGAGAGTCCCACCCTCTGAGTAAAAATCTTTAAGTGGAGAATAATCCAAATAACACCACCAGTAGAAAAGTAGCTCTCAAATTTCCAAATGAATCCACTTACATGGTAAACAATGAGAACGACAAGAAAGAGTGATTGTCGTACACATTACCAAGGGCTAAGAATGAATCTTCTGTTTGCAAACTTAATCCACTCCAACTAGTTCTGTTAACTGCCCAAGAAAACGCAACGCATTATCTTTCGGTTTCACAAATATTATGTTTGATCTATGCTCTTGGTGAGAGTTAAATTCATGTTCTCTTTCTTTCTTTGCATTATAAAATACTTTCTAGCAAATAGGGGTGGAGGGGAAGAAATCACATGAATCTCAAAAGATGGTACCCAAAATGCCCATTTGTTTACATATGAATAGCCATAGTTCAATGATGAATCCTTTAAATCCATTAAAACTATTACTGTGTAGTTACATTTTGCACAGCATAGGACCCAAATACAGGCTGGAGCCCCCTTTGGTGTTCTACTTGATAAATTTTCATGAGCTGCTATTCGCCTATTAGGGAGTCAGTCACTGAGTTTAACAAACTCCTTTGAGAGTTCATTTCTGTTTTTCCTGCTTTGTTCAATGTGAAACAATTTAATCTTACTGCTTTCTTCCTAAAGGGACAGAATAAGGATGCTCAAAGGGGAGCATTTCCAAACAAAACAGGGAAGGTGAAATTTAAGAGCTCAATGAATAAGCCTGGAGGATGAGCACCTCTAAAGAGGGTGCCTTTAGATACCCTCTGAAGGGCTAGGGGAGAGAATAACCAAGGAAGGTAGTGAAACACGGGAAAGGAACTTAGCTTATTTAGAAAATACATTCACAATGCCATTTTAAACAGTTTAACTTGACATGGTCCATTCTAACCCAGAACTTTTGCCTTACTCCAATGAAGAAAAGTTTGCTTGCTAAAACCTACAAATAATTTCATAGATTATTACTTCATTTCAAAATAGTATTTCCTAAAGTGAGGACAGATTTCTCTTTGCTATGGAGTAGCAAAATTTCTCTTTGCTATATTTATAAGAATTATAAATCTTACAGCCTTAGATGGAAGTTACACAAGCTGGAAAGAATAAAGAGTGATTTTAGATTTCTGAGGGAAAAGTTTTAATAGACGCCATCTCAAATTCCAAATCCATCATACTTGCACTGTGTAAGCTAGAAGCCCCTAATCCGGAAAGTGGTTCCCAACACAAGCTGCCACCACAACCCTTCAGATTTCCCCAGGAGGGCATTCCAGAATCTAAGGACTGAGCTGGGTGGGCAAGTACACTTTTAAAAAACACTCCAGTAAATTCTGATATTCAACCAGCCACCTCCTGCACCTCTTGCCATTATCAACTAATAATGTTTCACCACCCGCAGCTGATGTACTTTGTTATTCTTTTATGCCTAATGTTAAAAGTCATTAGAAGAGTGTATCTAAATTCAATTGGCTTTTATCCAGTTTTGATGAGGTAAAAATAAATCCAGGAATGGCAAATCAATTTTACTTCACTGCACAAGATTTCATTTTAAAACTATATAACAAATTCTGAACTCAAAGCTACTTACAGTGATAGCTTTCCAATTATAGTATTTAAGTCCGCTAATACATTTCCATGAATCAAACTTTTACGACCAAGTAGCAATACAAAAAGAAAAGTTCCAAGATTCCTCTCAACCCACTTATATTTAAGTAAGGGATAACTGAGATTTCTTTAAGCAAATGTATAAAAAATATTATTTCCGGGCTACCATAACTCTCCCATTGTACTTTACAACTCATATCCGATGTCTAGAATCAGAAAGTTTTATTATCTATGGGAATTTTAGATAAAACAAATTAAAGAAGATATTCAATATCTCCTTTTCAGTGTTCAGATTATTCATACTCCAGTCCATTGGAAAGGAATCACAATCACCAAACTTTCAACTTTAATATTTTTCAATAGTGGTTGATGCAACATTAAAGTACATTAGGGAATATGATGGACATCTCTCAAACTCCAAACTTTTTAAACCAACTATAAGTTGTCAAATATATTTTGCACAGTTAGGCCTAAATACTAAAAACAAACTTAGAAAAAACTGTGAAAACATACTTACCTTAATCGGAGCACTACTAAACTTAATTTTCCTATTTGCTGGGATGTCTTCTTCCTCTGGCAATCCAACAATTTCTGAGTATTCCATATCAGGTTGATAGTAACTGTTTTCATCACTATCCTCCTGCTCATCCTGTTCAGTGCCTGTCTCTCCCCAGTCTGAATTATACCTGGATCTGACCCTATATACATTATAGTCACTCTGCATGTAAACATGGGAACTCTCAAAATTATTTGAATCTTCAGGTACTTCCTTTCCACAACTGGCTCCAGAAGCATCAGCAGAGATAAAATCACCACCTGCAAGCACTTCCTTCTGTTGCATTGCTGCCTCACTCCCAACCAAATTAGCTTCAGCATCTTCTAAAGGTTCATTTTGTGGTGAAGGAATTTCAGATTCTGGCATTGCCTTATTTTCAGCACAAGGCTCTTCAGGGATATCTTTGTCAATTCTGTCAGGAGCCTCTTGGTTACATATGAAGCCCTCGGCTTCCTTGCTCAGCTGTGTTTCTTCACTAGGCATAGAAACTACAGAGATACTTTTCGAAGCCACTTCTGGTACTGGAGTTGCATTACTCTTCTGAGCATCCTCAGTATCATCATTGTGTTTGATTGGAGGAGACCAAGTGTTAGAATCCTTTAGGTGACCAAAAGTGTCAAGATTCGTAACAGTAACCGATGGCAAATTCAGGGGATAATGCCCAGTCACGGAGTATCCCTTGTTCTCAGTCTTCTCCGAAATGATGGCACCGGGGGAATCGGTGTTCTCAAATACTGCACTCAGTTGACTCACAGTCGGGGAGACAGCCTCAGTCCGAGAGCTAAGACTGTCCAAGGAATCGGTGCTGCCTCTGTTGGACTTGGTACCACCCCACTCATCCTGAAGCTCACTCCCTCCAGCTCTCTCTTTCTTTGGGGAATAGCGGTTGTTTTGTCCTGACTCATGCACACTTCTCTCGAACATCTTTCGAGTTTCTGTGAACTTTGAATAGGAAGGACCATCGTACATTGTGTCAAATCTACTAATTCGTTCTGAAACAGAGGACTCCAATTTAACAACCGAGCCATCTGTTTTCTCCAGAAATTCTTTGGGCTTCATTCTTCTCTGAGGGGATGAAGGTCGACCTTTACCCCTTGTTTTGGCAATGACTGCAGCATTCTCATTGGGTTCCATACCCATCTGCATAAATAGATTTTTAATTCTGTTGACATTGGAGCCATATTTCCTCCCCCTGCTCTGCTGGGAGCCCTCACCTTCTTTTGCTTTTTGTTCCCCATCTGACTTGGGTTTGTCAAAGGTACTTTTCAGTGCCTGGAATTCAGTTCTATAAGCATTCCTGTGAGGAGAGGCACTTCTGAGAGTGGTTCGTTCACCTGAAGACTCGGTTTTCAACATTTTTACTTCAGGGGTGAAAAGCCAGTGTTCATAATGATCAGGGGGGGAAAAAAAAACCAAAGACAAAACACCTCTCTTCTCTAATCACCAGTAATTGGTCAAGAAAAAGTACCTCTCAAATGGCATACTGAGTCAGTGATCCTCCCAACAGGTGTATTAGGAAATTATTCAGTCAAGAGTTACACAAAATGTTTTTTTCAAAGCAAGACTAGAGGTTGATCTGTAATAAAAAAAGAATGAACTTCTGAATATAATTGCTTATTTGAATTTGTTTAGTCAACTATACACTTTTTTTCAAAGTGGTAGAGCACATGTCAAACAGAAGAAATTACTGAAATGGGAAGTTAAAAGTTAGATTTCTAATTGAGCTTTGATAACAAAAATGTTTCAAACACAATTTGGAGATCCCTCCTCAAATCACAAACGTACAGGCTGCACTTAAGTACACTTGAAAGCAACACTTTCAGCCTAGTTCCCACTGCTTTTGCGAATGACCTTAAAAGAAACTAGCAGTTCATCTTTAGGAAATCATCACACTGTTCAGAAAATGAACTTCATTTGGTTTTCTCTACATCAGACAGAGCTTATTTTTTTCTGTATAAGTATGAGAAAAAGTTTGGAACTTACGTTTGTAAATTCCAAAACATGCCTATAAAGGCTTATTTCACTCTTTTTAGTCCAATACTCTCATTTACAGCATCTCCAATGTAAGGTTAGTGCATTTTCACACCAAAACAAGCAGAAGAAAGTTCTTAAATGGCTTTAAGTTCCGCTCTAAGTTCGGTTTTATCAAAGATTTGGAAGTTTCCTAAAAGTGAATATTCTTCACTATAGAGTGAGATGTAGACTATCAGGGGAATAAATGCACATGAATGTGACCAAAAGAGAGCAAATATCCCACAAAACCTCTCTGTATAGCCCTCACTTGTTTATTCCTTCTTGCCTCTAACTTACTGCAAGCCCCCAGATTGCAACGCAATGCATGCTTGCTGGTCTCCTGTAGCCCACAGCTGGATTTTATACCAACATGCCAGCAATCAAATACTTCGAGATCTGCTGAGCAGCAGACATTGTGGTTCTAAGGATTTTCCGTTTTGTTTTTATTTTGTTTTGTTTTTTAATATTAGGCCGAGCCGCATCACCCTCACGCACCATCAGCTGAGGCAGCACACACTTCCACGGAAACCGGCTGCAAACTCGGCTCCTGGCCCAGCACGCATGCATGGCCCATGCAGACAAACAAGAAAGGCTTTAGAGTGTGGTGCCTGTTTTTCCGTAAAGCACTGACAATTTCCTCTACCCTGACATTCTTTAAGCTTTACACACCCTACCCTCCCCCCTACACCTCCCTCCCTCCCCCGCCAATTCGAACCCGAGGGGGGCGGAGGCGGGGGCGATGGGGCCGCCGGGGGATTCAAAACCTGCCCTCACAAAAGACAAACATAAATAACACCAACTTGAGAGGCAGCCGATTCCCAAGCCTGGTTCGGGACGCAGTCCCTCGGCCCCGGGGCAGGGCCGGGAGAGCAGGTGACGCCAAGCGCTATGGTAGGAGGTCGCAGTCTAGCTTTGTGCCAAGAAGCACCTGAAGTCCTAACACATTGGCTGCGGCTCCCGGTGGCTGCCAGGCGGATCCCAGTGTGGCACGGGGAGAGCCGAGCTCCCTGGCCACATTAAAAAAAGAAAAGGAAAAAAAAATTACAGGGTAGTGATAATAAATCCCTTTGTTTTTCCTGCCAGTGTGCCAGGAAACAATAGATCCCACTGATAATGCCTCCGATCCTCTCACCCTAGCGCTCTTCAACCACAGCCCACCCCCACCCGCCTGCAACTCAGCCTTTGTACATCCCGATTTTTTTTTCCTCTCCACCCTCCCCAACTGCTCGCCCCGCGCACAGCCCCCCCACCCCCTTACCCGAGCGGGAGCCGCCGCCGGCGGGGAGGGTCGGGCGGCCGCGGCTCCCACCCCCTCCTCGGAGGCGCCCCCCGCCCCACGGTGGCCGCGGCTCGGCTCCGCGCCGGCCCGCTCGGTGCCCCGCCGCCCGCTCCTCACGGCGCAGCGCGGAGGGCGGCTGAGGCGGCGGCTTCCACGCGCGCCGCGGCCCCCACGCGCGCCCTGCCCGCGGCGGGCGGCCCCGGGAGGCACGCTGCGCTCCCCAACGCCATTGCGGGCGGGCGGCGACCCGGGCAGGGCCGCGCTGGGGCCAGGGGCGGGGGGTCTCGTAAGGGGAAGGGGCTTCGCCCACGTGCGGTCACCCGCGTCGGGCCAAACCTCCCGGGAGCCGGGGCGTTACTGGAGAAAGGCCGCGGGCGCGAGGAAGGCCCAGGGTAACAGGTGCCTCACCTCGGCTGATGGGATTAACTCAAGGGCCGCAGAGAGAGGGAGCCCGGCAGCAAAATCCCAGGAGAGGGAGAGAGAGAGGGAGCCTCTGGCGGCCAACGGAGGGCGAAAAGCACCGGCCCCGGGCGAGGCCGCCCCACCCCCTTGGCCGTGGGCGAGGGGCCTCTCAGGCCTGGGGCAAGAACTGCCCTTCTGGGACCAGTCAGCCTCTCCACCTGGGTGTTGGTTTGACTGGAACTAGCTCCTGGGGCTAAGCTTCCTTTAGGGACCCTCGCAAAGTCTGCGGTTAACTCTATGACCCCAGGGCATCCTAAATCCAGGGTCATTCTCCAGTAGGGCCAAGACCTTGTGGCCCCCATTTAGGTCACTTGGTGCCACCTGACACCCACCTTGACCTTAAGGATCCACTGCTAAAAGGCAAGGAATGAGGTCTTCTGACTTGGTTGTCAGGAGAGAGTTCCTCAGCCTCCTCCAACACTTTTATAAATGCTCAGGACCCCCTCTTTATACCACCCGTCTCAAGTACCGGAAGTGTTAGTCTTAATACAAAGTATAAAACTGATCATGATCATCAAAATTGGTCGTTGAGCAGATCGATCTTCCCTAACCTCAGTAGAAACTCTCAAAGGATAATTTTTCAAGAACGTGAAAACATGATTCTCATAGAAAATATAAATGAAAATTTGTCAAGATTATTATTTAATTCATTAATTAGGGAGAGAATCTGCAAGATATTGCAACCTATTCAAATCAGATTATGAAGAACAAACCTTTAGGGACAAACAAAAAAAGAGGCAAAATTGCTTAATATTATATAAGGCACTAAAAGATAATGTTTTGAATTATCTGATCTACCGGGGTAGTGATCAAATCTATCTCTAAGGAACAACGGCAACAAAAATTCCATTTTTATAGATAAGAACATTTATATACAAGTTTCTATAGTTTATAGAGTAGTAAAATAGTCAAAGGAGCAGCCTACTAATAAAATAATCTACTCAAAAAAGCAGACTACTCTAGAACCATAAAACCCCCAGAGCCCTGTAGAGAGCATGGAGCATTCCAGTGAAAGAATACCCAAAAGTCTTGCCCATTTCAAAGTCATACACAAGGCTTATCAACAGAACAATTATTATCTTCATTTTACAAATGGGAAAACTGAGGCTTAGATTTTGTGACTTGCCCACAACTCTATCAGTTAGCAAATGATTATGTCTAGAGAGGGACTCCAGAAAGTTTGCTTTGTGAGCAAAATCTTCCTCCCTTAATTTCAAAAGGGCTGTGTAGCTACTCGGTTCTAAGTATCTTTTATTTTAAACAGTGATTTTTTTTTTTTCTTTTCCTAAATCCTCACCAAATTCTGGGTGCTTTCCCAAGAAATTGGCATTCTCTGTCTATGAAGTGGATGTCACTTCTATACGCATAAACAGATATAACAGGGAATGTGAGGGGGCTATGGATCTAGTCTGCACTTTGGGAAAGAACATTTGTGCTGTCTGGGATAATTTAGTGGAAAAGTTCCTGTCATTTATTTGCAGCATGGAAACCATGTTTTTTAGGAGAATAACCTAAATAAATGCAGGAACCTAATCACTGAGTTCTGTCTGTAGAAGAGGGGGCAGAATTGGCAATAAAAACAGTCTTACACCTCTTTGCAGAAAGATGATTCATGCAGAAAACCAACCTAAAGAATTTGGCTAGTTTGGGTGTATTATTTTAAAAATGTGAAACTTCTGGAAAGACTCACACTGAAGGAATGTATGACAGGGTTTTTAAAACATAATGCTGATAATTTGAGCTTATTGAATTGCTCATAAACTATCTTCAACTTTTAACAATTTTCTGAATGCTTCAAGAGTCTACTATATCACACTAATCCAATACACGTGGTTATTTAATTTTAAGTAAATTAAATTAAATGCAATAGAATATTCAGTTCCATAGTCCCACTAGCCATATTTGAAGAACTCAGTAGCTACTTGTAGCTAGTGGCTTCTCTGTTGGATAGTGGACATAAATATCATTCCCATCATAGACATTTCGACTGGACATTGCTGTTCTAGACAACGTGTACATTTCTATAGAAAAGGAGACATATATACTTTATAAGGGTTATTAAAATTTAGTTCAATAGACAATGTATTAAGGGCTAGAGGTCATAAATTTCTACATATTTCAATTGAAAAGGGATGATGGCAGTTTTATGGTACAAAAGGTGAAATTTACTACAAACATGCAAAGCATTCAAAATGCAATGTATTTGGGGGAGAATTCAGTTTCATATTTCTCTTTCTTCCAAAAATACCCAGAATGTTGTGGGCTGTTAATGTTATTTCCTTTGTAACAAATATCATGGTTAATAAGAAAGGATCACAAGACTAGTAGATTAAGAGTACACAATGTATTCTAACTTTTTTAGGAATTTTCTCAATATATTTTAAATTGTTTCTTAATGAACATCCTAAGTAAAAATTTAAATAATTAAATTACTCAGTGTGTATAAACTGAATCAAAATTTAAGACTAGGGAAAACTAAATGGAACTTGAAAACTTCCTTGATGTATCAGGAAGGTCACCTGACTATGTGTTAACATCATTCAAGTTCATGATGGGAGTGAAAAGTATAGAACAAACTTAAATGTCTCTAGAATAACTTCTTTATGGAACAGGAAAAGGGATGGAAAAGTAGTTTGTGTAGGTAATTTTGCACATAACTTTAACATAAAAGAGTTTCTTTAACAATACTATTAAGAAAAATATGTTGATAGTGATGAGACAGCTTGTTTACCAAAATTTTAGTTACAACTGTTTATTTCATATTTGTAAATACCACAGTGCTTTGTCACCTTCAAACTTGAATGATGATATTCAGGTATCTTAAAGATCCACCTTTTAAAAGAACCATCCCTATTTGAGGGTAAAAGTCTGTCTGGATTTTTCTAGTCTGATAGTATTTTACATGCTATTGTAGAAGTCTAGTTCTCTAAAATAGTGAATCCTCCAACTTATTTTCAGAATACAATGTTGGAAAGATCTATGATCAGTATGATTTTATGATGTTACCTACAAAATTAAGCTTACATCAATGGATTTTATAATTTAGAAGGTGTCATTTTTGCCCAAATGAAATGGTAATGATTCAACTTGACTTTCTACCTATATTTATGGCTTGTGGGCCTGCCATTGAAAAGTTATCCTATCATTTTGGTCCATTTCTCATTTTATAATAAATCCAGTATTTGACTTCTTAGCTTAAAAGTAGACTCATGATAGGTTTGAGTATTTAATTTTATTTGCGACAAGTAATAAACTGTAGAAGTTCCTGGGATTCTTTTTTTTTTTTTTTAAAGATTTATTTATTTATGCATACAAGCACTGGGGTACAGACCAGAGGTGTAGGGGGGTGAGAGGATTCACCACAGAGAGCGGGAGCAGAACAGGCAGATCAACAGAAGTACACTGCTGAGGGGAGCAGCGGGCACAGCAGGAGAGGTCTGCCACACCATGTGGGTCCCCCCCCTGGCCGGCATCAGGGATCGAACTCGTGCTGCAGTGGCTGCGATTTGCTTCGTAGTGCGTTGCTTAACCCACTGCGCCACCAGGGGAGGCCCAGTTCCTGGGATTCTTAAAAGTCATTTTAAAATTATTTTTAATGCTTCAGCTCTACAAAATAAACTACCATAGATATATATATATAATAATGAAAATATGTCATAATGCCTTACATGTATTCATTAATTTACCCACACATTTAGGTTAAAGTGTTACATCATCTCTTTTTTCCCTATTAGTACTTTATTTGGTTGTCCACACACACAAAACAAAGGAAGACAAGAATTTTATTGGGCTAGACATTGATGTTTTCCTTTCTGTCATTGCTTCTAACTTCTAAACAATGGCTGTTATAGCCATTTTTTTCAATATTCAGTATCGTAGTAATAGAAAGAGCATGTTTTAAAAAAATGAGTGTGAGATGTTTACCTGTTTATACTAAAGCTCATTTTACTTTCAGCAGATCAGCCCCTCTGGCAGAAGGGTTCTGATAGTGTGCTCTATCTGCCGGCCCTCCACCTCCAGGCTGCATCTGAAGTCTGGGATCCTTGAAATTGGCATGTCTACTCCATGCTTCAGAATAATTTATTATTTGAAGACAGAAACAAATAATGATCTTTCACTGAGAAAATGGTTAGCAAATTGTCAAATTGAAATTCAAATTGAAAACACTTCATTTGAACTCATATTCAATACTTTTACCCCAGAGACACCAAGCCTAGTTCTAGAAATGTATGACAGCATAGCTCTTTTTTGTACAAAACTGTTGGGGGAAATAGTCATCTAAAACTCGCTTAGTTGTGAAAATTGGCATAAAATAATCAAAGAATAGCAAAAACATTTCAGTAGCCTTTCTATTCCATGGAATTAACTTGGTGACTTCATTATTAAAATAAACAAGTACGTACCCCTATTTGTCTACAACTGAACAAGAGATCTTTTTTGTTTTATTTTAAATCAAATCTAATTTAGTTAATAAAATCTTCTCCAGAATGTCCACAATAGTTCCACTTTGTAAAAAAAGAAAATTCACATTATAATAAACAGCATTTTAAGAAAATTCCATTATGTAATATTTCCATACGATCTGCTTTTAGGGGAAAAAAAAGATGCCCTGAGGTTGTTAATACACTTTCTTTGAGTTCTTAGTCATAATCCAGGATTATCAATTATCATTATTTTAACACATTGTTTCAAAAAAAATTTGAAAATGTCTTATATGTATACACTATTATAGTTTTGGATTAGATAAATAATGAACAAGTACTTATCTTCATTCAGTGGGCAAATCGTGATCAACCAGTCCTCTTTTCTCATGCTAGAATATCAGCAAACACTAATTGTATCTAGGAATGTTACTGGCCTTAGAATTAGTTTCTTATGCCATCAATACAAAATTCTTCACTCAAGTAATATCTTAATTAGACTATAGATATATAGGTTAATTCATATGGTTTGTGCTTTTTTGGTTCCCTTAAAATCTTTCACTAAAATGTAAGATTTTACTTTTCTGAGGATGTTTTTATGTTGAAAATTTAAAAGTCATTTTATCTGTAAAAATCCAGTTAGCCCGAGAAATCAGTGTCTTAATCTTGCCTTTTTGTTTTAATGAAGTGAACACAATTAAAGTTGACATTAATAATTCTCTAGCCTACAAGCCACTCACCTAGTTTGTTTTTGTTTGTTTTTTAATTGAGATAACATTAGTTTATAATGTTGTATATGATTTAAGGGTATCAGGGTATCAGATCACATCTTTTCAGATGTATGTTACCACATTCAGCACCTAGGTGCCCATTGTTCTCCATCATCGTCCATTGGGCCCCCTCCACACTTTGCTCTCCATCCTTTCTCTCCCTCTTCTACCCTGGTAGCACAGCTCTGTAGCCATGGGCACCCAGATGGTTTATACAGAAAAGACAATATGTGATTTATTTTTCCAAACTGTAATGTAATAAAAACCTCAAACAATAACCTAAACACCTTATTTGTTTTGTGAATACAGAAACAGCATAATGAAATTTGAGAACTAGCTGAATCCTCAGAGAAAATTAAATTACTAAAGTAGAAACAAATTCATGCGAGATGAAATTGAATTTGTAGGAATTAAAACTTTAAAAGGGGACCTTGCTGGTGGTGCAGGGGTTAAGTCTTAGCACTATGAAGCTATCTGCAGCTACTGGAGTTCCTTCCCCAGCCAGGGAGCTAACCCAAGTGGCACAGCCGACCTCGACCTCTCCTGTCTCACTCAATGCTCTCCTCAGCAGTGTGTTTCAGTCAATCAGCCTGTTCTGCTCCCAACTCTGTCTCTTTTGAATCCTCTCACTGTCCCCTGCCCCCCACACACACCTCTGGCCTGTACTTGTATGCATAAATAATAAATAAAGCTTTAAATTAAAAAAAAAAAATAAGAAGAGGACTAAATAATATAGTTTTGAAAACAAAAATATCTTTGCCAGGAATGAAACTCTCAAGAGTTTCAGAAATTAAGTAAATCTAGCAACATACAAATTGATTGATAGATTATCACACACTTGCACAAAGGAGACTTGAACCAAGACTGAATGAGGCATTTAGATGCAGAAATAAATAGTCACAATTCTATTTTCTGAAAAGCAAATGTATAGTCACAATTCTATTTTCTGAAAAGCAAATGTACCTATAAAAATCTAAGATTCAGCTTAAAATTGACCCTGGGCTAATCTAGATGAATACTGACCCAGAGACTTAGATATTTACATTTAAGCTTGTGTTTTCCAAAATATTTGTACATCATCATCACCTCATTAAAAGCCTTCTGATCGCTCCTGTGAAATTTCAAATCTCAAGGTCATTGTGTATTACCATGACTTTTATTTTGCTTTAAATGAAATTGTTTCCAGCTATGGAAGATATGACTTCTAGGGGAGATTGTAACCATATGTTTGGGTATGTAAAACTTGAGAAATATAAGGAACAAACAATTTATAACAGACCAAAAAATCAATAAAAATAATACAAAATGTTTCTAATAAATAATGTCTTGGAGGCTTACCATGCAAAAATCAAATATGCAATTGATTTCGAAAAATAGGATTTAGACAGCTTTTTAAAAAGGAAACTGCTTTGTATATTATTTAGGTTCAAGAGAAACTAATCATGTAAATTGCCTAAAACTTTCCTCTAACTTCAAGACTATCGACAAAAATTGTATACACTCTTAGACTGTATATAAATTTAAGACTACTGTTGAGATTTCAGAAATTTTAGATCAACTGGTTCTACTTCTCAGAGCCATACAAATTCTAATTCTACTAAAAAGTGGAGAACTTTTTGAGGCCTACAAATACTGAGCTTGTTATTATAACATAAGTTTCAAGAAAGATAAAATCATGGCTTCCATAGAGATTTTAAACTGAAAACATGTTGGTGATTTAATTCATTAATGATAAAATCACAAGATAACCAATTCAAGCAAGATTATTTTAAAATAAAGCACATTTAGGGATCAGAAATATCAAAACTAATGTTAAATGAAAACAAATTTGGTCTGTTTCTCAATAGAGGTGAAGGCCAACAGACAGGAATTGTTTTGCATTGCTCTTAGCTATTTAGTCCTTAGAGAAAATACCTCAAAGAAAGACAATGAAAGTCAAGATAAAATCAGACACCTGGAAGAATTTAATCTAAGCAATGCAACTTTTCTACAGAAGCAAAATGTTCTTATAATGTCTGACAAAGGCCACCATAAGATTTCCCTCCTTTACTTCCAAATATTTATATTAACAATCTTTGAGCTAAACACAATAATGTTTATTTTATTTATTTTTTAAGAAGATTCATTTATTTATGCGTACAAGAACTGGAGTACAAACCATAGGTGTGAAGGTGAGAGGATTCATCAGAAACTGAGTGGAGAACAGAACAGGTGGATTGACTGAAGTACCTGGGTGGGGATCAAACTCATGCTGTAGTGGCTGTGGATACTTCATAGTGCAGTGCTTAGCCCCTGTGCCACCAGGGAGGCCCCAACACACAGTAATGTTTAAAGCATTATTAGTAGTCATCAAAAAGGGAAAAAACACAAATGTACATCAAATGATGACTGAGTGAATAAAATGTAATATATTTACACATGGAATATTTTGATAAGAACAAATGAAATAAATTTGTGCTACAAATGTATAAAGCTTGAAATCTGTTAAATGAAAGAAGTCACTCACAAAAGATCACATACTGTATAATTCCACTTATCCAAAATGTCCCAAGTAGACAAATCTATAGAGACAGGATGTAGATTTGTGAGTGTTTAAAGACTGCAAGTGGGGGAGGGGGTTTGATGCTGAGGGTTGCAAAATTATTTTTGCAAAAGGATTGGAATTTATTTTAAGAAAAAAAGAAGTCCTAAAATTAAATGTTATAATTGTACAGCTCTGAGAATATTCTAAAACATATTGAATTTTATACTTTTAATGGATCAATTGTATGGTATATGAATTATATACCCAAAAATGCTGTGATAAAAATCATTGAACAAATATATAATAAAGACTAGAGTTCCATAATCAACTTTCTAAATCTAGCTGATTCCCATATTTTCAATCAAGTAAAATTTATTTCACTTGATTAACACTGTTGTCTATCACTAAATGCTGACATATATGTAGCTCAGAGCTAATACACATTACAGTTTAATAATTGCTAATCTAAAAAGAAATAATGTAATTCAGAACCTTGCAGTTTTATGAAAATATGAACACAGTAGGGAACAAAATATATTAATATATTTTAAAAACTGTCTAATTTGATATATCTGAAAATTTAGAAGGGAACATGTAAGGTACTTGTGGACAGGTAACATCTGTGAACATCTGGTTTTGTTCACTATTATTTTGTTTATTTTCTAAGGTTCCTCATAGTCAAACTTTTCTACATATAAATAAGTGTAATTAAGGCAGTGTAAGTGGTTTTTATTTTTTTTTTTAAGATTTATTTATTTATGCGTACAAGCACTGGGGTACAGGCCAGAGGTGTGGGGGGGTGAGAGGATTCACCACAGAGAGCGGGAGCAGAACAGGCAGATCAACGGAAGTACACTGCTGAGGGGAGAAGCGGGCACAGCAGGAGAGGTCTGCTGTGCCATGTGGGTCCCCCCCCTGGCCGGCAGCAGGGATTGAACTCGTGCTGCAGTGGCTGCGGTTTGCTTCATAGTGTGTTGCTTAACCCACTGCGCCACCGGGGAGGCCCAGGCAGTGTAAGTGGTTTTTAAACAAATATGTTAAAAATTTGCAGCTGAACAGGTCTTACCTAGAAGCAATCACCCAATCCTACTCAAAAATTAATGCCTTCATTCTTCAAAGTAGAATTTGACATTTGTAAGCAACCTAAAGACATTTGTATTCAAACATAACACAAGAAATGAAAGTAGTGAATTCAGTTTTATTAAATAACTCACTGACTGGATCCCAGACCAGTTCATAAAGAAGAGCAGTTCAATAGGCTAGTTTTTAGCATTATTTGAAAAAGCCTATTTTTGAAAGTGGAAAATATTCTGAGTCATAATTTATGTGTGTATAAAACTTGTAACAGTTTAGTCACACCTCATTATTGTCACAACTATACATTAGCAGTGTTCTTGTACTTATTGTTCAACAAATATTAACATAGACAAATTGCTGTTCATCATGTAGTAGGTAATATTGCATTTCTCAATGAGAGGTTGTCTCTGGCATACATGATAAAAATGTATAAGATACTGACAAAAATTATTGTCCTTAAAGCCACTCCATTGCTAAAAGTGTAATTGTCTCATAGACAGTTTTCATTGTTTCAGTTTAACTATTAAAAACATGATTTCATTTAGAGAAAAAAAAAAGCTGAAGGATTCACACTTCCTGACTGCAAATATTACAAAACTAAAGTAATAAAAATAATATGGTACTAGCAAAAAAAAAAAAAAATGACACGTATAAACTGATGAAACAAAGAATGCAGAAAGAAACTCTTTGTATATGAACAAAATATCTTCAACAAAGATGCCAAGGGTATACAATGGAGAAAGGTATTAGGAAAACAGAATATGCAGCTACAAAGGAATGAAGGAATGGTGGTATTAAAAGATATACAGAACTTAACTCCAAGTGGATTAGAAACATAAGCTCTGAATCTAGAGGAAAATTTTCATGACTTTGGACTTGGCAAAGATCTCTTAGTTATAACACTAAAAGCATAGGAAATAAAAGCAAAAATGAGTAAGACTATATTAACTTAAAAATTTCTGGAAATCATGTCATATGCTACATTACAGATGAACATTGATAACAGAATGCAGAGTGAAATAAGTCAATGATAAAAAGACAAAAATTGCATGATTCCACTTACATGAGATATCTTTATTAGCCCGACCCTTTCAAACAATGCAGGATGTGATTGTCAGCAGCCAAGGCAGATCAGTGATAAAGAGGAACTGTTCAATGCAGGTTGAGTTTCAGTTTTTCAAGACAGAAAAGTTCTAGAACTCTATTGAACAAAATATGGATATAATTAACACTACTAGACTTTACACTTTTTAAAACGTTGATGTTAAATTATGTGTTATGTATTTTTGACCAACCATAATAAATTTAAAGTGTATTTTACATTGGTGCATGGTGAATCTTTAACAAAGAAAACCAATTTTATGTGTATGTCCTAGATTGTGTGTGTATTCAATCAAGGTTAATTAGCAGATGCTAATTTATAAACAACTACACTCTGTCAGGTTTCACATTTCTAGCTTCACAAATAACCTCAGAAGAGATAGAAATTGCTTTTTTATTTTACTAGCCCCTGTTACTTAGCTGTGTTATAGAATATAACTGCCATGTACTTTGAAGTTATGTAAAGATTGTAGCTCTTATAACCTTGAATTTTGTTTTATAATCAATTATGACATTTTAAAAAAAATTTAAAGATTTATTTATTTATGCATATAATAACTGGGGTACAGGCCCCATCTTTAAGAAAAAAATTTAATACACAATTTTCTTTTTTTAAAGATTTATTTATTTATGCATACAAGAGCTGGGATACAGGCCAGAGTCCAGAGAGGTGAGAGGATTCACCAGAGTGGGGAGCGGAACAGCTAAACTGACTGAAACACACTGCGGAGGGCAGCAGCAGGTTAGGAAGGAGAGGTCTGCTATGCCATGTGGGTCCCCTCCCTGGCAGTGGCAGGAATCTAGCTCTTTATGCAGTTGCTGTGTTTTGCCTCATAGTGAGTGCTTAACCCACTGCGCCACCAGGGAGGTCCAATTTTCTATTTTTTTAAAAAAGATTTATTTATGCATACAAGAACTGGGGTGCAGGCCAGAGGTATGGGCAGTGAAAGGACTCACCAGAGACAAGAATGGGGAGCAGAACAGGCAGATCTACTGAAATAACACTGCTGAAGGGAGCAGCGGGTGAGATAGGAAAGGTCTGCTGCCCATGTGGGTCCCCTCACTGGCTGGGGATTGAACTCGTGCTGCAGTGGCTACAAATAGCTTCAGAGTGCTGAGACTCAACCCCTTGCAACACCAGGAAGGCCCCACAGACCTGACATCTTTACTAATTCAAAACAAAAGGCAAACAAATATTTCATGATAAATCTAGATGCCATTTTGATTTTGCCTTGTTTCAGTATAGGGAATTAGGTGTAGACACTGTTTCCAGTCTGACAAGGAATCCAGTCTAACAGAGACTCATTTTTTGTTCTGAAGAACTGGATACTATCAGTACCCTCCTGCTAGACCATGAAGCTAAATTCTTGAACTTGAGCCACAGAAGACTGAAATTCCTGTTTGAATTCTGGAGTTCCAGTGCTATTAGGCTTCACCTTACCCTTCTTTGAAATGTTGAAATTCTCTCTCTTTATCATCAATACAATCATACGTCTGACCACAGAGGTTTATACCAAGTTAGCCTTGAACATCTATAAATGGCAAACACGTGGTCATTTTATTTGTTTCACTTTTATCTTAGGAATCAAGTTGAACTTTTGAAGTAAATTAACAATACATTTTATTGGTCTAGTAAAAATTAAGTGGCTTAGTTATTGATATGAAACCTTATGTTTGGTTTTATTAATGTTTGGCATTTTAAAAAATATTTGTTGTAAACTAGGTTGAAATTCCCAAAATACTGGTATCAGTTCTACATATTAAGATGTATACTAGTTTATAAAATAAATTTTAAAAAACTGGTTTGCTGATGTTTAACTACTGGCTCTCCACAGGTCTTAGGGGAGTGCTAGTTTACAGAGTTCGTCAATTACTATGGTGTAACTACTCCAACTATGGAGTCTCAAACTACCAACTTACAATTTCATGAGATTTAGCGTTTAGCTTTCACAAGCCAATAGATACAATTCCAACTCACCACTGAATAAAATTCATAATATTCAAAGTAATATATTTGCAAATAACTAACTATAATAAAATGATTATTTTATATTTTTCTTTAAAAAGTTTTATAGTAAATGTTTGGTAGAAAAATGTATATATATACACATATATATATGTATATATATGTGTATATATATGGGAGTCATACGTATAAACTCAGCAAAGTTTTGAACGATATATTGCTCAAAATAAAACCTTCAAAGTAGGTTGAGATTGTCTTTCTTTTGCGTGAATTCATAAAAGGCACATTTTATGACAAAATGTGTTATGCTATTAGTAACTACTTTTATCTAATAACACAGTTTATATAGTTGTTTCTGTTTAAATCCTGAAACATAAGTGGATGTCACACATGAAAAAAGATTATTCAATAAAAGCAAGACATTCAGTGAGCTTTCAGACTAAATCTGAAGTGAAAATCTGAACATCCAGTCTTTTCCAAATTTTGTTTTTAAATGTAGTTTTATTATTTATTCAGGTTTGGTGAAACTAATAGATGAGGGGATTGTTGTGATTGAAAAGATAGTTTGTTATTTACAATTCCACATACTTCACACATGACCATACAAGGAAACACCAGAGTCTGTCAGGAGGCAAAGGGACAGGAGAAAAATGTAGATGAAAGCCTCTGTAGTGTTTTTTGTAGAAAGAAAGTAGTGAAGCAGGGTAACCAGGTCTAGGATAGACCAGTCTGAATAATCTTAGCAGGTTGTAAGGGCTGTCTCTAATAGTTGCCACCAGGTGCTTGGATGATTAGATCAGGGGATAGTGGCCTTGAGTACTGAAAGTTTATAAAAGTCCAGTAAAAGAGATCTGTTGGAGAGTATGGGTTCTGGATTGGTTGATTTGCATTTGCAAAGATGCTTTCACAAATCTAGCATTTACTATTGCTAGGAATTGACTAGTCTTGGAAGGTACAATTCCTCCAGGGTTAGCAAAATCCCAGATGTCAATGTATTAAAAATATAGAAAATAAAAACCTTCATTAATACAGAGAAATATACTCGAAATATTTCTATCAGCATTCCAATAATTTTTCCCTTGCAAGCATTATTAGAATTGGGCAATAAGCAGTCTATCAAATACATACTTTGGTAGCAATTTTTAATGAGCATATACTTTTTTGCCAAACAAAGACAGATTGATATGTCTGACAATCGATTAATTATCAAAGTAAGAAGATTCTTTGTTATAAAAATTAAGGCCTCCAAGGAGGCACATGTTTGAATAGAAAACTTGACTACTTCTAACAGAGATTTTAAAAAGGGAGCTCTTATTTGGGGGTTCTGCACAACTGGTGGGCCACTGCCCCTATAAAAAAGGTCTATTTTTGGATAAAGTCAATATTTTCTGCCAGAAGTAATTATGGATCTTCTTAGTATCTAAATGGTTTAAGGAGATCTCACTTTCCTACTTTAGAGAGCAATAGAATATTGCCATCATTATTTTGCCTGGGGAATATTTAAAATAGATTATAATAACTCGATGCACACAAAAATATCTGATTTTTAAAATGAATTATCTGTTGAGTCTTCCAAGATGAACTATTTGCAAAATATATCCCTTGAAATATTGATCTATAGAGGGACATAAAATATGTCTTTCAAAAATTGGCAGATATCTGCCCCAAATGGTAACTTTCATTTTGTACTGGTTGTTCATAAGCTATTCTTTCAGGGAATAATTTAATAAGAAGAAATAGCTTGTTGAAGTAATAATTATTTCATTGACAATGAAAATATTTCATTAGCACATTTATGTCCCTTCTATCAACAGTTTTTTACTGAATTTTACCATATGTGATACATTGTGCTAAACGTTAGGAACTTTGATTTATAAATTGTACCAAGTCACTAATTATTACTACTTCTGATCTTATGATACACCACCCCTATTTTTATAGCTATATATCCAGTAGGTACTCATCAAAATCAAATTCACTTGAGATCTCTACTCTCTGGAAATTAAGGTTTATTGTATGAAGCAATGTAAATCACAAGTGAATATAGCAAATCTGTTCAATTTATTAACTATATAGATATAAATACATATGTGTATGCACAATTTTAATTTTCTTGATCTGTAAATGCATCAGCTTTTGAAGTTCAAGTGGGTGAGAGGAAAGGCTGAGAAGCAGTAGCAGCATAACCTAGATGGCAAACTGTGTCTTTGGTTCATCTATGCAAGAATCTTGCAGGTTCTTTTGAGAGTTCTTCAATTGTCAAGGTGCCAGACACCTTGTTTTCTCCTGTCACAAACATTTTCTTTTTCTAATAGAATTCTTGACTTTTTCTTCTCCATTATCAAATCCTTCCAGTGTAGTGTTCCAGGACTAAAAACATTTAACTGTTGTTGCAAACTAAGCTAAATTTGCCATTTAATAATAATTGAATAGTTTTAAAAATACATTAATGATCCTCATCAGTTAAAGGCAAGTAGTTGAACCTTGGAACCAGGTGGTATAGTACAATGAAAAAGAGTTTTGGATAAAATTTTATTCAAAGAATTGGGGGCCTTCCTGGTGGTGCAGTGGGTTAAGCAATGCACTATGAAGCCAAAGCAGTCACTACAGCATGAGTTCGATCTCTGCCGCCAGCTGGAGAGGGGACCCACATGGCGCAGCAGACCTCTCTTGCCTCACCCACTGCTCTACTCAGCAGTGTGTTTCAGCTAATCTGCCTGTTCTGTTCCCCACTCTGTCTCTGATGGATCCTCTCACCCCTCTGGCCTGTACCACAGTGCTTGTATGCATTAGTAAATAAATCTTTAAAAAAAAAAGAATTTTGGGATTCATGCTTTTTTCTTGTTGATTTTAAGAAATTACCCATATATTTCATGTTAGTCTTGCTTTGGTTTTAGTCATTGCAAATATCACATCCAAATCAATCATGTCTCTAAATTTCCCCATGTTGATCCTGTATTTTCATGTACTCCCATTCATCTTTTTCTTTTTAACTTGCAATTTGTGCTTTTTAGTTTTTCCTAAGACATTTTGAAAAGGTGTGCTCTTATACTTCTAAATCACAGAAGTGCCATAAACAATATTACCTCAATATTATTAATAACAATAATAATAAGAAGAAGTAGTGAAGAGAGCAAAGACAGCAGAGTTAAATAAGGGCTGTAAAGAGTCAAATTGTCTCCAAGATTTCAAGGTAGGTAATAAAGCTTGAATAACTATACTACAACTCTCAACTGTACTTAAAAAATAAACAATACAATCTTATCTCCATACCATATTCTCTTGTATTCTTTCAATAACATGCTGTTTTTGCTTTTCACATTTTGGTCTTCATCCTTTTGGAGTCTGCTTTTTTTTTGTAGCATTATGTAGTGATCATACTTTATTATTCTGAATTATTTTTAAGGGAATTTACTACATATTTATTGTAGCATATATAGAGAAGGAATGATGAGCAACTATAGAGAAGGAATCAGTTATAGAAAAAAATGCACTTGAAAAACTATGCACTGTCTATAATATGTCCTTATGGGTTCTCTAGTAATAGACCTGCTCATTGCCTTTTCTGTTGTCTAACAGAGGTTTTTTTTTTTTTGACTTCTCAATATCCTGCAGAAAAACCAAGTTGTGCCTGCCTTTCTAAACTAATCCCTTTATTCCACAAAAATTTGTACTTGTGGGCTTTTCTTGAACCAGTTTTAACATTATCTGATTCCCTCATTGACTAACTTGTAAAACTAAATCTTTAATGCATGTTCATTTTTATATCTATGTTAGAGTCCTTTCATCTGAGAATTATCTTTTAACAGAGTTAAAATAATTATTCGTGGTATGTTAACAACCATATTTTGTCTCTGGATTTTTTAAAGTACTGTCCATAAATGGAAATGATTCTTGAGCTATAACATTAATAAACTATGCTTTGGGAAGGAAGTCCTTTATTTCTCTTGCAACCTATTTTGTAGGAGGCCTCTGGGCTGCCTGTATACTAAGTATGGTTCTCAAGTGACACTGACGTTTCTTTTTCTTCTTCTTCTTAATTTTGTGAGCTTAAAGCTCATTACTTTATATTTATTTCCATTCTTCTGCTTGTAGGCAAGAAAAAAAAAAAAGAGGATCTGCTGGTTTCTAAAAGGTCACCCAGGCTGTGGGCGGTGGTTATGAAGAAACGAGGAAGCTGCAGGAAACCATGAGATAAGCTGGCACCTGGTAGCCACTTCCCAGGTGAAATAGTAACCTAGAGCAAATAAAATAACGACCCCCTAATGAAGGGGGCATATGACTCTCTGGTACTTTTCCATTGCAACCCCCTAACCACAGGGCAACACGTGATTCACGGGTATTTTTCCACTCAGGCCTACCAAAGAAGGGCATATAAAAGACCCCTAGCCTGCATGCAGGGTGTGTCTTTCCCAGACAACCTGCTTGGGATCTGTGAATTTCACCTGGAGCGTAATAAACTTTCCCCTCTTTCTTATTTCTGTCTCTTTGCCTTATTCTATCCTCCACCGACCTTACAGTTGGAAGTCAGAAGTTTGGAGGTTTCATCCTAGTGTTAATTAATCACTGAAACCCTGGATATGCCCCTAGTCTTTCTGGACCCCATTTTTATAGTCTATCAAATGTAGATATTGGATGGCTCTTTAGACCAATTTAAATCGATTTCATCATTTATAATTAATTTGGTTCTTTTTGATAGCTATATGTGGTCACCGCTACTTAGAAAGTCTAGTACAACCTTACTATTAAGTTATATGAACTACAATGAAGGATCTTAGATCCAACTCTACTACACATTCAGTCACTTAATAGCAAGCCAACACAAGTTACTCTGTAAGCACAAAGAAATTCCAATACACTATTCCTTTGGGCACCACAAACTCCTTATAGGAAAGCTGCATTTAAGGCTATTGTATAATATTATAGCAGCAGGATAGCCTTAACTTACATTACATAATTGAATACAAATTTGAAACATTAAGTCTACTATGCCATGCAGGACTTTTCAAACTTTATTATACATTTAAATCTTATTCAAATCTTGTTAAAAACCCAAATCTGATAGGTGTATGTTTAGGTAGGGCTGGAGTAAAACTTGAGATGCTGCATTTTCTGACAGAAGTTCTCCTGTTGCTGGGACTGCTAGTGTAGACACACTGAGTGTTGATGTAAATACTAAATTCTAATAATCTGTTCATGTAGGACAGGAGGACCTTGTACACTCTTCCTAGCTGTAGGGTCAGAGAAAATATCAGACTTTTCCACCCTCCCGCCATTGGTATAAGGATGGACACCTGTGGTGCTGCACGCATGCCTAATTGGGCATGTGCAAGTGGGTGTACCTGAGCTTAGACACGGGTATATAAGGGCGGCATCATGAGGACGCCAGCAGAACAAGAGAAGCAGAGAGAGAAGAAGCAGCAAAGCAGCCGAGAGCGTGAGATGTGCCAGGGGCTAGGAGGCTGGCCAAAAGACTGAAAAAGTCACTGAATGCTCCAGGACTACTTCTTCCTTGACCCGTGTAGGGTCAGAGAACTATCAGGTCTTTCCACCCTCCCACCGTGATGATGGACACCTGGGGTGCTGCGAGCATTCCAGGGTGGGCATGCGCAAGTGGGCGCACCTGAGTTGGACACAGGCTTAAATGGGCGGCGTCAAGAGGACGCCAGGACCAACAAGACCACCAACAGCGAGAGCACCAACAAGCAGCAGCAGTAGAAAGCAGCCGAGAGGGTGGGATGCACCGGGGGCTGGGAGGCCTGCCAGTCTCCCGGCCCCCCGGCACCCATGCCTACCATGTGCCTGGCCACCTCTACTAATAAAAGTGTGAAAAGCCACCTAGGGCTCTAAGACTCTCCTTTCCTTGACCCGTCTGCCCAGAACCATCCCGAACTTGCCCTGTGCCACCTTTCCTGCTGCTACAACCCGTCTTCCCCAATCATCAAGAACTTGCTCTGTGGCCCTTTTTGGCACTACACTGGCCAATGACATTACCTTAAACACCAATGAAAAATTTCCAAGATATCTTATACTTTAGAACACACCTGGTGTTCATGATAGCTAGAATAACTGCCTTTAAAAGACTAAAGTGTAGAATTGTTTAGAGTCTTTCAAATAGAAATGACCTACCTGTGGGCTATGCATTCAGGATTAGGGTGCTTGAAATGTTAGCTCACTTCTGTATTACAGAGCCTGTGCTGGATCATTTGATATAAACTAGTCTCTTTCCAGCTCTGAAACCCTAAATGTGATGCTCCCTCCCCTTTTCATCTCTTTTTCAAATCTGAAAATAAGTTTTCCCCCTTACTACCCTTCCTCTTCACTTGACTTGTGACTCCATTGCCTTTGATCTCCAACCTGAGTGTCCAAAACATTTAAATGAGCATCTCTGGCAATACTAACCAAATTTCTGTATTTTGTATTCCTGGGCAATTTTAACTTGCATTCAGGGTTGATAATCACAACTCCAGGACGCTGATTCTTACCTGTCTACATGTTGTAATCCGTTGAGCTTATAAAAAAATACAGATGTTAACAACCTAAATGCCCAAAAACAGATGAGTGGATCGGGAAGCTGTGGTACATATACACGATGGAATACTACACAGCAATCAGAAATGAAAAACTAGACT
>JAGFMF010011463.1:1180478-1192540 GCA_019455555.1 Galemys pyrenaicus
AAGGAAAGGAATAAGAACAATAATAATAATAACAATAACAACAATAAAGACACAGAAACCAAAAATGAGGAGTCAAGGACAGACTGGGGACACCTGGTGAGGAGGGGAGGGGAGGGTTGAGGGAGGATGGGAACACGAGGGACTGAGGTGGTGGTGCACTGGTGAGATGGTGATGGGGAATACATAGGGATTACAATTAATGGCAAGTATATGTAAATTTTAAAATATTTTAATAAAAAAAATACAGATGTTTGGGTCTCACCCCAAAAAGTCCCTGCTTTATGGTTCTGGTCTGAGAAGGAGGATTTTTTAAAGCTCTTCAGGAATTGCTAATATGTCTCAAAATAGAATTTGTTTCAGTCTTCTGGAATTTCAACTTCCAGAAAAGGTCAAAACAACAGGGAAGGATGCCCCTATTTAGGGTAAATTAAAGTGATTAGGTTTTTCTGCCCTCTTGCGATTAGCGTCAATGATAGACACCTGCATGCATGCCTGATGGCAGGCCCCTACAATAGGGTATGAGCATACGTAGATGGGCACACCTGTGCAAAGAGACTGGGTCTATAAGGCTAGTGTCACAGGACTGCTGGGAGAGCCGAAGTGTAGCGGTGGAGTATGGGGAAGTGTGATGGAGATTGGTGGAGTACAGTAGCTAACATGATGAGAACAGCTAAAACAACAAGGTGAGTGCTTGAACTGATGATGAATCTACCCAGTCTGGGATGGTTTCAGGACACCCTAATTACATGAAGGGGAAGATTTCTTTTACTTTCAAGATAAAACTTACAACTCATTTGTAGCGGCAGGAAGGGCAGCACAGGAGCGGGGTTCGGGATGGTTCTGGGCAGACAGGTCAAGGAAGGAGAGTCTTGGAGCCCTCGGTGGCTTTTTTGCTTTATTTAGTAGAGGTGGCCAGGTACATGGCAGGCATGCATGCCGGGGGCTGGGAGGCTGGCAGGACTCCCAGCCCCCAGTGCGTCTCACCCCCTCGGCTGCTGCTTCTTACTGGTACTGTCGGTTCTCTCGGTCAGTCCTCACAGTTCATCTGTTGGTCCTCACAGTTCTGTTGGTAGACCCTCACAGTTCTGGCGGCCTCATGACGCCGCCCATTTAAGCCCGTGTCCAACACAGGTGCGCCCACTTGCGCATGCCCACCCTGGAATGCTCGCAGCACCGCAGGTGTCCATCATCAGTGGTGGAGGGATGGAAACACTTGATCAACCTTTACCCTACATCATTATTCAGTCTTTGCTGAAAATCTGGTAAATTCTTTGTAAGAGTATTATTTTACTATATGCATGTGCCTAAGAAAACACGAGGAAGTCCTCAAACTTTAAAACACATATCACCTGTGATGGTTATTGAAAATGGAGATCAGAATATCTGAGATAGTTTGGAGCTTAAGAGAGCTTATGGGTCTGCATTTTAAAGGAGACAGGTAGCTGATTTTGATAGCACTAATGAGAGAATGTTCAGCAAACCATGAAAATAGAGTGGATTAATGAAGTGCTTGGGTTGAAGACTTGGAGGAGGCACATGGAGCAGAGAGACAGGAGAAGAAAAAGACGTTTGCTTTTCAGTTTTGGACATGCACCAGGGACTTGGGGGAACATGAAAGAAAATGCATGGAGATGAGACATGAAGAGACACTTGGAAGAGACATGTATGAGAGATCTGTGCAGGAGACTGACAATGGCAGCTCTTACCTCGATTTGTATTTTGATTTGACTTGCTTCCTTCAAACATAACTGGCTTCTTCTGTCCCTTTCCTCTGGTTCCCCTCCAGAATGTGTCTTAGACTTGTGGCAAGCATGTGGGTCTCAGTGGCCCCACTTAGGGCCAATCCTGTGTTAAGGTAAATGAAGGTTATCAGGTTTTTCCACCATCCCATCACTAGCATCAATGACAAACCCCATCATCCTGCACACATGTCTGATGGACACCTGGGCAAGGTGCGGGCATAGTGGGTGCACCTGGGCTGAGAGACTAGGCCTATTAAGGTGGTGTCACGGGAATGCCATGAACAGGAGCAGAGAAGGAAAGGAGAAGAAGCAGTAGAAGCAGTGACGGGAGATAAAGCAGTCCAGAGGGTGAAAGTTTTCTGGGGGCTAGGCAGTCTACTGTGTACCTGGTCACCTCTGATGCAGAAAGATCAATAAAAGCCTCCAAAAGTCACCAAGGGATCCAGGACTCCTCTTTTACCCTTCTGCCCAAATCATGAAGAACCTGCCTTCTTACCATCCTGCCCCCACAACCTATCACTGGTCATGTTACATACAAGAGGATGGGTAACTTTGGGTGTTTTATTGGGAAATGATTATCTTTTCCTCTTTTCTCTCTCTGTGCTATGCATGATAATTCCAATAAAATTCTTTTCCATTCTTACACATTAAAAACAAGCTTTTCTTCATGTGGCAGATGGCAGAACACATTTAGAGCATGCAGGTTTGGGGGTCCCATGGAGCCCCTCAGGCTGTCTACTAATAGAAGTGAGCAGATAGAAAAATACCTATTGTAATTTGTAGGGAAACAAAAAGAATAAGGAGAGGATGGAAATAGGGAAACACGTATATGAGATCCTGCCATAAGCACGTTCCATTGCCGCTTATAATAATTCCTCCAATACCTCTCTGAAGGATGTTGTAGTTTCCCACTTTGTTGGGGGTGAAAATTCAGAATTTCCCTAAAGCTATTAATAAGGAGTAGGACTGGTATATGAATCAGTCTAATAAAACACCAAAGTCTTCTTTCCTACTTAAGATCTTCCATTAAAAAAAAAAGGCAAATTAAAGTTTTGTGGACAAAGAGGAAAAACTAGCAGAATCTAAGCTCCATTTATTTTAACCATGGTGATTGAATTAACTCATCAGCATTTGCTGAGAATTCATGAATTGTTAATGGGATTGTAGAAGTACTATCACCTTTGCTGATATCTTTCAATAGAGCTCCTTATTTTAACTCCAGGATATTTAAAATGTTTGGCTTCTCAGAAGCTTCATTTAATAGGACTTGACCTAGAAACTGGCTAGAGCTCTTTACAATAGAGATGGCCATTATGCCAAGAAACCTATTTCTTCTAATATTAAGAAGCAGAGCAAAAGGAATATCACTGAGTATCTATTTATTGGCCTAACTTTTGTGTTCTGTAAATTATTAATGGTGCACACATATTACCAAAACAGTATAAAATAACACAAAAAGCCATTTTTGGAGAAAAAGGTTAGTTTCACAAACTTCACTAGACTATAACAGTCAGATGCTCTGACTTTGCCCTCTCTGTTGGCCCCCATTTTTTAAAGCTAATGGAACTGAATAGCTCAAGGGCATTATAAAAAGCAAATGAGGCTGACACTATCATTTGAAATAATTTGAGCTAAACAACTTACACTGTGGCCTAGTGTATTAAAATAGCATTAAAAATGATAGGGAAAATAATGAGTGTACTATATAGGGGCATATATAGCATATGAGTAATTATCAATAATGGTTATGTAGAAATTACTCAAAGTTGCATTTTTAGTGTCATTGAGAAAGTATGAATAAATTTAAAAAATAGGAAAGAATATGTAAAGGAAAACCTATTAACAGTGAGTATCTATTCTTCTCAGGGCAAAGTAAATTTATTGCATCAAAGGAGAAAAAGCAATCTTAACCAGAGGTAGTATTATTTTTCTTTAATAATATAATAATATATACTAACATATATTAAAACTAGACAAAATACAAATGTATTCCTGTTTTTAAATCAGATTTTAAATACTTAATTTCACACACCATCTAACCCAGAGTTTTCAAAGTGTAGTCCAGAAACGACCTGAGTCACAATCAGCCAGAATGATTAATCAAAATATACATTCCCAGGAGTCACAACAAATGTACTGAATCAGATCTTTCATAGAAGTGAGTCATAGAAATGGCTGACTTTGAGTATATACAATGTTTACTTTATTCACAGATATGAAAGACTCATAGAGGGATGCTCTTTACCCTACCTGACCCCATCTTTTCCTGAAGGACTTGGCTTAAATACCCACAGTTATGGACTAACTGCTTGTCTCCTCCAAATTCACATAATGGAATAGAATAAGGAAGTGAGGCCACATGATGAGGGGTTAATGAAGGCCTCTTCTTTGAGGTTAACTTTCTTCCGACTGAGGAAAAAGGATCTGCTCTGACTGCAACAGATTTGAAAGTCTAAATGTGTAAGTAGTGGCTTAGAGAAATATTTAATCTTCAGTCAGCCCTATCACTTTAGGTATGAATAATCTGATGTTAATCAAGAAAAATGTTGACATCTTAGTGTCTATAAAAGGCTGATGAAAAAGACAGGTAAATGGGTTATTATTTATTTTTGACTAATAAATTATATCTAAAGGATATTAATTAACAGGGACAATACCCTCATTCCACAAAGATTTGAAGTGACACCTAAACTGAAATATTTCTCAAGGTTAATTTAATTTTTTTTAACCAAGAAACCTATATCTGTTGGAGAAAAGAACACAAATACTTAAGGAGGAAAACATTAATGTTCATTTTATATATATATATATATTTAAAAAATTCATTATAGATAGATTTCAACATCATACAGTCCTTATTAACAAAGGGCAACGTTCACTAAAGCCAAGTATTTATTCAACAAACATTTATTTGATGTCTACTATGAGTCACAAGAATACTTGAAATTCAAATAGAACAGTTTCCTAATGTTTAAAATTATCCCAGAGAAAAGATTAAATATAAACCCATGTAAATATATAAGTGTTTCCTGAAGACTTTCAGAAACAAGACTAATAATTACAGTGAAATCAATGAACCATATTTACACATTAGATTATTAACCCCACTGTGTGAATGAAATACTAATCTTGAATTCCTTTAGCAATCAGGAAGAAAAATGAGGTCAAGAAATTACGCGATTTACTTATAACAATTGAGAGTAAACTGGTATTAAAAATTTTACATCCAAAACTTGGAAATGGGGTAGGAGGGTAGAAGAAATGTATGATCTTTCAGTATAATATAGATTATTGTTTAAAATTTCAAACTAAGAACTATCAATTTTCTAAGAAAATGGACCTAATGCTTGATTTTTCTATTTTACTCTTTGATTATAACCAAAAAACTGTGACTGAAATGTTAACTTAGAAATTCTGTGTGGTAGAAATAGAAAGTACAAAGATTATGGTTAAAAGTCCTGTGGAATATTAACTAATTTATGTATAACATTCTCCCACAACTACCCTAAAGTCCCTATAAATAACCAGTTTCTGACAATCATCTTTGAACAAGTTTTACTATTAAACAGGCTCCTTCATGGATGACTTACTATATTGATGTCAAGTACTTAAGTCTACATTTATATGAGCCACTTAAAATTTTTGAAAAATTATACTTTGACACTATGTTAATAATTTATGAATTTACCCAGACAATTATGACAATTAACAATGACACTTTTGAGTCTCAAGTGGTAAAGTATTCTCTGACTACTTTAGAAAAAGTGATTAAATACTTGTAGTAATCTTCTTGCATTGTCTGTGATATTCATTGGATAGTTAAAAGATTGATGAGTTTTTCTGTTTGTAACCTCATACTCTAGCTAGATTTTTAGAATAACACCTATCTTATTTGCATCTCTCAGGATGCAAAAGGGTAAGTAAGCTTGGTAAATTCTTAGTATTTATTCTGTATATAAACAGAGGAAAATATGTGGGCCTCCCTAATGGCATAAGGGGCTAAATCTCAGCAGTATGAAGCTGTTGGCAGCCACTGCAGCAAGTTTGATCCCAGGCCACAGAGCTGACCCACATGGCTCAGCAGACCTCTTCTGTCTAGGCCGCTGCTCTCCTCAGCTGTGTATTTCAGTAGCTCCACCTGTTCTGTTCTCCAGTCTGTCTCTGATAAATCCTTTCACTGCCCCGCCTCTGTATCTCTGGCCTACACCAGTTTTTGTATGCATAAACACATAAAAACAGCTCTTTAAAATAAACCGAGAAAAGTATGTAATACATTAATATGCACAAAGTCTGTAGATCCAAATTGGTATTTACAGAGTAGGTTTTAGAAAATTTTAACAAAATAGAACTGAAACTGGCCACTGGGGAATTGGAAAAGTGAGATTTGCATGATTCTTGTATCTGTATGTCTATATGTTCTGAGAGTTTGAAGAATAATTTTGATGTCAAGAATAAGAAGAACTCCCAAATAGTTGTAATGATATTGAATATATATTAATTAAAGTCATCCAAAGAATGAAGAAAGTGATAGCTTAAATAAAACTCAAAAGATTGAGGATGATTTATACTGATAGAGTGTCAAATTGAAAACTGACTACAGTGAAGGTAAAACACTTCTTAAGTTTGTTGTGCTTACATAAGTCCAGTGATGTGAAGGAAAGCAGAATTACTTCTTGATATTCAATTTCATGATAATTTGCATTAGAACATATATATTCTATTTAACCATTTTTGCCTTATCGATATAAACTCTTTATCAGTATGAGCAGTATTATACATTCAACATATATCACCATTATCTAGTTTTTGTGATTTTTCAGTACAAAAACTCTTGGAAATTTAATTTTTTTCTTGAAAGAAGAGAATTTGGTCAAAGAGTATTGGCAATAAAATAAAACATTCAAAACAGTCAAAACAAACTTCAAATTTTATTTTCAGAATATACTGCATATTTCTCAAGTATGAAACATTTGTGGCAATGAGAAATAGATGGCATGTAACCCAAGATATCGAGCATATTTTATTAAGTAACCTTTATGAAAAATTCAATTAAACAATTATTTTAGAGCTAGCAAGCAATCTTGTATATATATTTTTTTCATCTTGCATTTGCTTATTTCACAAAGACATAGTTTTTCTTGTGATTTGTTAATAATGCCAAACTGCATGCTGGGAACATTCATTACAGTTTTGCAATTTAGCTAAATATTTGTACAGTGTTATCACAATGTTGATTTTTGTGAATTTATTGATTAAATATCTTCCCTGTAATATTTGCTTAGTTCCTTTTATTTCACAAATGTACTCAACTCACATTATCTATACAAATGCTAATGAAAAATAACACTGGTATCTTAAAATGAAAGAGGACCCAGGAGTGACTAAGAATATCATTTACTGTCATACTGTTACATCGACTCAAAATATACACATACCATCCGTCTTTACCTTAATGCTCTCCTTTAAGGCAAAACTATGGGGAAATGTCTGAAAAAATCATGGAAGGAAATAGATAATTTGTGAATTTGGCTGAAAGGTAATATGATAATATGTGTATTCATATTAATGTATATTCATATTAATATTACACTTGCCCAGATAATGATGAACCAGAGTTACATCATGGAGGATATAAAGAAGGATAATGTTTTGGATTCTAGTTAGGGAAATTAGAATACAAATAGAAAAAATATTAACTTCTTATTTAATCATTTGATTTAAATTCCACCAGGATGACTGAAAAATCTGCTGATTTAAGTACCTATGTTGATGCCAATGTTCTTTTATCAGCGGCTTATCTTGTAAACGAAATACACAGTTTGAGTACATTTTATAAAAAGTTTAGAAAGATTCAGTAAAGATAATGATAACAGTATATTTCAAATTTCAGTCATGTAGTAAGGAATTTTGAGCATGTTCCAGAGCAGGTCTTACTTTGCCAGCATCCATTTTGATTTGATGGCAATAACACATCTCTACTGTCTCACTCTGTGACAATTGTCATAGGGTTCCTATTGGCTATACTGTCCTCTGCTGGTACAGTCCAACAATTTCCTGGTCATGGTTTCACTTAGATATTCACGTCATCCACAGTCCATGGGGGATTTATTTAACAAATGTTTAATGAACATCAGTACTTACCAGCACTCGTACCAGTCATTACTCACCTGAAATATTTGCAGGAGAAACTTTGTGGAGTCCCCTAAATATGGCTGATATTCATAGCAATTCCAGCTTACCCTGGAGTTCTAGCATTGGGGCATCAGATCTATTGGGAGCTGATTTTTAACTACTTATTTCATAACTCAACCGTACCCACAAATCCTTGACTCAGTAGTGGTCTCACTGTTATTGCAAACACCGCCTACTTTTCATTCATTCTGTATCTTAGAAAGATGAACAAATAATAGGGAAAATAAAACCAAAAGCTCATTTTGAAAAGAAGAGTAAAATTCAATTTAGAGTGGTCTGGGGCAAAAGATCAAAATTACCAATGCAGATATATGTCACTTTTCAAAAGTTTCTATCATGCCACTTTGCTTTTATGGAGACTGCATTATTATTTCTTTTTGCTGATTGAAAGAGCATAGAGGATTTCTGCATTTAAGATAAAGGGCAAAGACTGAAAGTAGCATTAGGCATTTGTTTTGCAGCAGCCTTTATAGAGGCAGAGCATACCCCAATGATAGTAACACTGCCAACCTTTTTCTCCAGGAACTATTTTATACAGTGTTTTTATTAAATGTTAACTTCATTTTAGGTTTTATGTGTTATTTGGTAGGTTATTTATTTGCTCCCTTTTTTGGTCTGGGAATGCTCAAAAATAATGAGTGGTAATTATTTCCTGGCTTGGTACCATTTCAACTTATAAAAGATTTCATAGGAACTCTTATATAGCAGGGAACTCTGTATCAAAAATAAAAAGGAAAGTTCATCTCATGCATTCTGCAAATATAGAACTTAATGAGGGAATATTATGAACAACTCTGTCAATGAATCCAACAATTTTCACTAAATGAGAAGTTCCTTGAAAGAGATAAAATTCCAAATGTGACTTGAGAAAAAACTAGAACATCTGATTAATCTCATTCCTTTTCAGTATAAAGAAAACTTCAGCCTCAGACTATTTAGTGGCAAATTTAATAATATTTTAAAAAGCAAAATAATCCCAATTCTTACATCTTTTCACAAAATATAGGAGGAAATACTTATCAACTCATTTTGTGAGGCTAATATTACCCTCTGACCAAAAACTGGAAAAAAATATTACAAGAAAAAGAAAGCACAGTTCACTATCTTTCAGAAACATAGCCACAGGTGTCCAAAACAAAACATTAAGCCTCATTTGATTGGATAAGGTCATTTGACAATAGGTTTGGCCAATGACTGAGTACAGAATTGATGTATGTCACTTCTCTTGTTGAAGCATTTATTGCTGATAGTACTTTTCAGAACTATTTTTTTCCCTCTGCTATACTTCAGAGGCAACTTTTAAGATAGTGACTAATTCCTGGAATAAGATTGTTGCTAAAGCAGACACTTGCAAAGGACACCTTGTGTAGGTAGGGGGAAAAAATTTTAATTGTGTGAAGCCACTAGGATTTTGAAGTTGTTTTAATGCAGCATAATTTTGAATATTCTACTTGATAAATGTGGGGTGTACGTTAATGCTCATTACTATTATTGAAAGGTGCTGTGGTGGATGTAAGCTATATATATATATATTTTTTTAAAGATTTATTTATGCATACAAAAACTGGGGTACAGGTCAGAGGTGTGGGGGATGAGAGGCTTCACCAGAGATAGAATGGGGAACAAAACAAGCAGATCCACTTTCTGAAGTCGACTGAAACACTCTGCTTAGGGGAGCAGTGGGTGCAGCAGGAAAGGTCTGCTGTGCCATGTGGGTCACCTGCCTAGGGGTAGCAGGGATCGAAACTAGTGCTGCATCGACCTTGGTTTGCCTCATAGTGAGCCTCTCAACCCACTGTGTCACCAGGGAGACCCCTAGATGTAAGACATTTTAATTTTTACAAAGTTAGTAAAACTTGAGGACATTATGTGTATGAAACCCCAGAAGACTTTAAAAAAAAATTTTTTTTTTTTGGGTTTTTAGTTGAGTCTAGAAAGTTATATAATCCATCTGACAACCTCAATATTTCTTTCAGGGGTAATTCCTCTTGCTCTTTTTTTTCTTTCTTTATATATATTTGACATCAATTGTACCCAGGGATTTCCCACCATCATTTCACCAGTGCACTATCCCATTCCCCCCAACACACACACAAATTGTTTGATTTGTCTTTGTCTTTTTGTATTTTTTTTTATTGTTCTTATTCTTTTCCTTGGTCTCTTATTTGGTTTCCTTATAGTCCTCCTATGAGTGAAGCCATCCAGTATTTTTCTTTTGCCTTCTGACTTCTTTCCCTGAGCATAATCCCTTTTAGCTCCATCCATGTTTCTACAAATGACTCTAGTTTATCTTTTTTATTGCTTAATAGTATTCCATCATGTGCATGTACCACATCTTCTTGATCCAATCATCTGCTTTTGGGCATTTAGGTTGTTTCCAGGTCTTACCTATTGTAAATAGTTCTGCAATAAACATAGGGGTGCAGGTATTCTTTTGAATCGGTGTTTTTTTTTTGTCTTTTGAGTATATATCTAGGAGTGGGATTGCTGGATCATATAGGAGTTCCATTTTTAGTAGTTCGAGAAATCGCTACACTGTTTTCCATAGTGGTTGGACCAGTTTGCATTCCCACCAGCAGTGTAAGAGAGTTCCTTTTTCTCCACATCCTTGCCAATATTTGTTGTTGCTAATTTTTTTGATATGTGCCATTCTCACTGGTGTGAGGTAGTATCTCATATTGGTTTTGAATTGCATTTCTCTGATTACAAGAGATGCTGAGCATTTTTTTGTATGCCTGTTGGCCATTTGCATTTCCTCTTTGGAGAAATGTCTTTTTAGTTCTTCTGCCCTTTTTTTGACTGTATTGTTTACTCTGTTTTTGTTTAGTCTGGTCAGCTCTCTGTAGATCTTTGTGATAAGTCCCTTGTCAGTAGTGTTATGTGCAAAAACTTTTCTCCAGGTTGGTGGGGTGTCTCTTTGTTTTGGTGTGTTTTTTGCTTTACAAAAGCTTTAAAGTTTAATGTAGTCCCAGTTGTTTATCTTTTCCTTCACTATCTTTGCTTTGGGTGCTGTGTCTTTTTTTTTTTTTTAAGATTTATTTATTTATGCAAGAACTGGGGTACAGGCCAGAGGTTTGGGGGGTGAGAGTATTCACCAGAGACAGAGCAGGGAGCAGAACAGATAGATAGACCAAACTACACTGCTGAGGGGAGTAGCCGGCGAGGCAGGAGAGGTCTGCTATGCCATGTGGGTCCCCTCCCTGGCCAGGGACAGGGATAGAACTCATGCTGCAGTGGCTATGGTTTGCTTCATAGTGCATTGCTTAACCCTCTGCGCCACCAGGGAGGCCCTGGGTGCTGTGTCTTTAAAGATGTTACTGAGGTGTATGTCATGTAGTTTGCCATATTTTATGGTTTCAGGTCTTATGTCTAATTCCTTAATCCATTTAAGTTGGGTTTTGATTGCTCTGCATAAGCATTGCCCAAAGCTCAAGCTTTGCTTTATTTTTCTCACTCTGATTTCTATCTTGATATGTTTTTGATACCTGTATACTTCCTTCTATATCAATTTGATAGATGTCTTCCAAGTCAATTTCCTCATAAGGAACAAAATTCTGGAACTTGAGACTTGGTAAAAGTTTTATGTGTCTTAATATCTGTTAGATAAACTTAATCTTTGTTCTTCATGAATTCCATATTTGCAAATTTACCTACTCATTAAAATTTATTTGTGATCCCAAAATCAGTACTTGAATTACTTTTGTGCTTATTTGTGACTGTGCACAGAATGCTGAAAAATTAAGTTATCTGAAAAGAATATATTCAGCTGAGGTCGAACAGGTTGATGCTGTGGCCTCTTCTTTGAGCTCCTATACTGTCTTTTATATCATCTGTTTAGTACCATGGTTTTTGCTCTTTTGTGCTTTTGTTGATAATTTTCCTGTTCCAAATGTCTCGTTAGTATAGTGTACAATTGTCTAGAACAAGAAGGTTGTAAAGTGCTTTGTAGAGAAAATCTATGTGTTAGATGAGTTAAAGTGCTATGAGTTCAATGTTAATAAATCAAACCATTATGTTAAATTAGATCTCTTTTTTTAAAATTAATTATTTTTTTATTAAAATATTTTAAAATTTACATATACTTGCCATTAATTGTAATCCCCATGTATTCCCCATCACCATCTCACC
>JAGFMF010011463.1:1195909-1207301 GCA_019455555.1 Galemys pyrenaicus
GGTGTAATGTTCTATATATGTCTGTTAAACCCATGAGATCTAGATCCTTGTTTAGTGCACTGATATCTTTGCTTATTTTTTGTCTCGTTGATCTGTCCAAATTAGATCTCTTTAAACAGAAACATTCATAAAACAAGGCTATATATTCATCAGTTGACAAAAAGTGTTGTGAAAAGATGCTTAGCAAGAACCTAACCTTTTATTTCCCTTAAGAGCAAATGGTTCAATATTTGCTAATGCAAAATTCACAGTGACTTTATAAAAATGTAAGTCAGGTGAATAACGATAATTGTCTATATTTCCTTCTCAGAATCCTCTCCTGTTTTACACAAAACTTGCTGAGAAAAAAAATCACATACTTCAACAGGTAAAAATACTCCTAATTTTTACATTTGATTTAAAATATAAGGTATGTGGACACTAATTTTAAATGAAGAGTTAAATGATTTTTAATACATGTATAAACTTATGAAATGACAAACTATATCAAGACATAGACTATTCCAATAATATCCTTTCCCAGACAATATCCCCTACTCTGAGGTTTGAATTCTTTTGATATTTTCTACCTTTTATCAATTTTATCTATTTTTGAAACTGTATGTAGCTGACATCACACTGTGTGTACTTTTTTGTGTTTAGCATTTTTGCCCAGCATTATGTTTATGTAATGTTTTTATTTACTAATAGTGCATTCATTATATATTACTATATATTATTTCATTGTATAAATCAAAATATATTAATCTATTTCATGGTTGATAAACATTTGGGTTATTTCCAGTTTTAATATATGATATATACAATTGCTTTGAACATTCTTGTGCATGTATTTTGAGGTACATAGAGCCTTCTTTTTCATGAATATAACCTAGGCTTGGAACTGATCAATCAGAGAATAGATATAGACTTGATATTACTAAACATGTTAAACAGGTTTTTTATCTTAAGTAGTTTTAACAGTTTCCCACATTAGTATTGTCTAAGTCCTAGTTGTTTCGTATCTTACCAACATTTGCTATGCAGTCTTTTTTAGCCATTCCAACTAGTATGACATGCTCTCTCATTGTGATTTTAATTTGCATTTCCCTAATGACTAAGAGTATTGGTCATTTAAATATGTTAATTAATTAACTAATTAACTAATGTACTGGGGATTTTTTATGAAATATTTGCTTATTTCAGTGTCATAGAAGTATTGTTCTATGTACTACTCCAGAATTTTTAGTTTAATGGATATGGGTACACAATTGATTTAGCACTATTTATTGAAAAGACAATCCATTTTGAAATGTAAATGAAATGTATCTGTCTTCTATCAGTTGATCATGTATGTATAGTCTATATTCACACATTATTCTATGCCATGCATAGACTAGTCATATTTACAATTTTCTATTTCATTAGATTCTTTGTCTATTCCTTGCACTAACACCACCAACCTTAATTTTATAGTTTTGTAATAAAAACTAAGTCTTAGAATCTAGGGTTGTATGCCCTACATCTTTATCTTTTTCAAAAAAAATTAGAGTATTATATATCTTTGTGATTTCCAATAACTAAGACCCTAAAAAGATTAAGTCTTGGTTATTTATTGAAATATTTTAAAAGTTTATTTGGGGAGTACTGATGGACCTTTGGCAAAAACAGTTTATATTTTTGTGTGGATAGTTTTCTGAAGCAAACTACTTTATTGCTCCCTGAAACCTGGGCTAAAACACAAGCCTTACAAGTTAAATGACAGCCAAATAGATAGAGGGAACTTAAGAGATTTGCTTTCACAGAGGTATGAGTTTTCATTTCAAGGAGAAGAATTCTGGAGACATGGAGATAAAGCCTTGATTGTAAGCCCAAAGATACCTTCCTTAGCTTCCCAGTTAGACATTTACTTACATTCAAAAGCTTAGAGTTCAGGATCATTGCCTTTCTCTTTTCAAGGAATTACACTTAGAGAACTAAATCTTCACTCCTATGGAAGGGAAAGTCAGGAGCTAGCCCTCTTATATATGAGTACTTCTGTGATTCCTACCCTACGTCTAATGGGAGGGACACTTTTTACGTCTTCCCAGAAAAGAAAAAAATCAGGCAAATGGAAATTTGCTTTAAATCATCTGTCCCTGACCAGAAGACTTAGTCTACTTTCAGGAAATACAAATAAGTATAATTACTAAAAACTTATCATTACTTTATACATAGTGTATATTTATACATAGCTTCATATCTTCAATAGTTCATCTCTGAATGTCAGATGTTTACAATTTTATTATGAATGGTAATTTTAAACTTTTCTCAATAATTTATATATAGAAATAAAGTTGATTTCTGTGTCCTTGTAGTCATCAGTCTTGCTAAAACAAGGGTTTTTTCGTAAATTTCTTGGGGACTTTTAATGTGTGAAGTTATATGACTTTATCTCTTTTTTCTTTCCCATTTGCTTCATGGTATTGCTATATTAACTAAGACCTCCAATAGATCACTGGATAGCATTATACTTACATTAAGTTTGTCTTGTTCTGGATTTTTAGGAGAAAGAATTTTGTATGTCTCTAGTAAGTGGTAGAAACAGGCTTTTCTGTGATGTACTTTTCAGATTAAGGAAGCTTTAGTTACCTTCTGCCTAGATTCCTGGAGAGGAATAATTTTTTATGACATGAATAGTATTTTAATTTCCAAAATGCTGATTTTTCCATCTATTGAAATGATTATCATGCATCTTTTTCATTTGTTAATGTGGTAAATGGCATTGGTTGCTTTTCAAATAAACTAATCATCTATTTCTGTAATAAGGACTATTTATCCATAATGTAAATTGAGACTTGTACATGTGTATATTTATATAAATTATATATAACATATAAGATATATGCTTCTTGTGAACTTGAAAAGAATGTATTCTGTATTATGTGGTAATTCAAGAATACCATTGATTCATATTGGCTAACAGCATTGCTCTTTTTTTCATATCTTTACTGATTTGTTTTGTTTGATTTTTCTAATAATTGCTAGGTTGTACTACAATTACAAATTTGCTTAATTTCCCCTTTTGGCTTTGTCAACTTTTATATAACTTGTTTGTATAATTAAGTAAAATTAGTATTTTTGTGTTTCCTGGTGAATTGACTCTTTCATCATCAGAAGTTCATCTTTGACTTTTGTAATATTAATTGCATCAATATTCACTTTGTCATATATATGACCACATCACCTTACTATGTCCATATTTTATTATATTGTTATGTTCATATATAATCATAAGTTTATTGACCCCCTAGATTTATTTGGTAATATTTTTTTCAGGATCTTAAAATCCTTTTTTGTGAGATATATAGCCTGTTATATTATCTTCTTGCAATGTCCTAATAAGGATTTGGTAATTGGTATCAGGGTCATGCTGGATTCATTTAACAGATTGGGAAATCTTTTATTTTTTCTTCACTGTGTCAGAGTTTGAATAATTTCATATTATTTCTTCATTAAATATTTGAAAAATTAGTGTTAGTTCTAAGTTATATTTTTAAGGATTTTTTCATTTTACCCGATCTGTTAAATTTACAGTACCCATTGATTTTTTTAAAATTTCCCTACTTTTTAGTAGTGATGCCACCATCCTTGTTCTTGATAGTGTAATTATCTTGATAATGTAATTATATTCTCTCATCACTTTTAAAATCACTTCTGGATCATTCTTTTAAAAGATTATCAATTTATTAGATATTTAAAAAAATCTAACCAGTGGTTCTCTTGATTATCTTTATTCTATATCTGCTTTTTATTTAATTTACATCTTTGCTTTTCTTATTTCCTTTTTGTGGCGTTTGAAGGCTTAGTTTATTTTTCCTTTTCTTCCTTTTTGAAGTTGAAAACATGTTCTTTTCTAAACATGAATTTAAAGCAGCAATTTCTCTATGCATTGAACTGCGTTCTTCACTTTCGATGTGTCACGTTTATATTATGTTCAGTTCAAAATATTCCTTAATCTTGTTGAGATTTTGTTTCCTTGACTATTGAGATGTTTAGAAAAGTATTATTACATATGTGTGAAGATATACTGCTACTATTTCTGTTATAGGTTTTCATTTCATTACTCTATTAGTTCAATCCTTTGTAATTTGGGAACCATGCTTTGTGGTCCAGTATGTGGTCTATTTTTGCTAATACTTCTTGTGAACTTGAAAAGAATGTATTCTGCAACTGTATTATGTGGTAATTCAAGAATACCATTGATTCATATTGGCTAACAGCATTGCTCTTTTTTTCATATCTTTACTGATTTGTTTTGTTTGATTTTTCTAATAATTGCTAGGTTGTACTACAATTACAAATTTGCTTAATTTCCCCTTTTGGCTTTGTCAACTTTTATATAACTTGTTTGTATAATTAAGTAAAATTAGTATTTTTGTGTTTCCTGATGAATTCCTTTCATCATCAGAAGTTCATCTTTGACTCTTGTAATATTAATTGCATCAATATTCACTTTGTCATATATATGACCACATCACCTTTCTCTCCATTAATATTTATGTGAAATATATATTTATTCATTTTTTCTTTCAGCTTATCAATTTTCTAAGTATCTATTGTGAGCAGAATATTTTGAGTCACTGAAAAAGTTTGTCTTACTATCCACTTGATTTTCATAGTTCATCATTTATATATTCAGTGTAATTACTGGTATTATTGGATAAGTCTACCATTGTGATGTTTGTTTTTAATTTTTGTTGCGATTTTCTTCTCTATTTTTTGCTGTACTTAAATATTATTCCATTTTACCTAATCTAGCTTTCTAGACATACTTTTTGTATTAACCTTTTGTATTAAACTTTACACAGTTATGCTGCTCATTATAAGCCAACCTTGAATTTTATTTTAGAGTAGTTTATATTAGTGGTTTCTATTTTATGAATAATTCAGAAAACTTTCAACAGCTTAATTACATTTACCTAGCACCTAATTTTCATGTTATTATCAACATAGATTTAACTTCTATATTTGTTATAGACTTTAGAAAACATTGATGTTATTCCTGATTGGAAAAGATAATACTTTGTATTCAGACATATATTTACCTTTTTAGAATCTCTTCTTTATGCAGTTTTATGTATCTGTCTAGTATTGCTTATTTCTGCCTTAATACTTTTTTTAGTATTTCTTCTACTGTGATATAGACTCCTATCAAAATCTGTATTTTACCTCCATTTTGAATAACATTTGTGTTGAGTATAAAATTATGTGTGTTTTTTTATCCTTTCTGCATTTCTAAATGTCATTAACTACTGCTTCCAGTGTTTTTTCTGTAAAATTGCTTATAAGCTTTATTTCAAGGTATAGTGTAATAGGTCGTTTCCTCCAGCTGCTATTATGAGATCATCTTTCTTTTTCATTTTACTGATTTCACTACAGTGAAATGTACAGTTTTTTTTATATATGCTGCTTGGAGTTTCCTGAGATTCTTGAATCTGTGCATTTATATAGATCATTTGTTTAGGAAAATTCCTGGACATCGTTTCCAACACTGTTTCTGCTTCATTTTTCCTCTCCTTCTATTTTCCACCAGGATCTCCAGTTACACTTATAATAAATTTCTTGAGACCTATTTCATTCAGTTCTATATTTTTTTCAGATATTCTGTTATTAATAAATAGAAATGCAACTGATTTTTAATTGTTGATTTTAAATCCTGCAATTTTACTTAGTTGATTAGATGTAACAATTTTCTGGTTTAGTCTTTAGTTGAAATTTAGTTGAGATTTTATCTATATTTTCTGCAAATATAGATAAATTCACGTCAGTCTGGATGGTGTTTATTTCTTACCTTCCTGTTTGGACTTCCAACACAAGAGGAGGGGCGCCCTTGTCTTGTGGAGAAAGACTTTCAACGTTCCACCATTGAGTATGTTTCTTTGGCTTGCTGTATGTAGCATTTATTATAATAAGTCTTGTTCCTTTTTTTACTAAAAATTTTTAACTGAAAATTAATTTTTGTTGTAATAGCATTGCTTTATAACATCTAGGTTTCAGGCATACAGTTATAATAACATTTGTATGACCTACATTATGATTCCCACCAAAAGTCTAGCTTACATCATCATGCATTTGACCCCCCTTTCTGATTTGTAACCCTCAATCTCCCTTCCCCTCAGGTGACCACAATTTTACTCTCATAATCTACTTGTTTTTGTTTGTTCATTTAAAAAAATGTCTTTGGTGCACAGCTTTATATTTTTGCATCTTTATATACATTACTATCATCATCTAAAGTCTAGCTTCCACCCAAAACCATACAACTGACTCCCTTTAACCATTTTACGCACACCTTAGGACCCATTCCCTCTGGTATCCAACATCTGTTGTTAGAATTCTAAGGGTTTCTTATTGTTCTAAACTAAATTGATTAATTGTTCTATCAAGAAAATGATGCTGCATCTTATCAAATTTTTTCATTTTTTTGATGTGGTCATATGATTTTATCATTTATTCTGTTAATGTGGTATGTTACATTTATTGATTTGTGTATGTTGATCCATCCTTGCATCCTAAGGATAATTCCCACTTGATCATGGTGGATGATCATTTTAATGTGCTATTAAATTTGATTCGCTAAGTTGTTCCAAAGGAGATATACAGGTGAAAAAATGCTCACCACCTCTAGTCATCAAAGTAATATAAATCACAACTACAATGAGATATAATCTCACACCTATTTGAATGACTATAATCAAGAAGACAATACATAAGATGTGTTGGCAAGGATGTAGAGAAAAGGGAACACTTGTAGATGGTTGATGACAAAATGAATTGATACAAGCATTGTAGGAAAGTGAAAAACGACCCTTAATATGTTAAAAGCAGAGCTAACATATGAACTGACAATCTCACTTCTGGGTATATATCCAAAGGAAATGAAAACAGGGCATTGAAAAGATATTTCCACTTTCATGTTTATTACAACATTATTCACAGTAACCAAGATTACAAACAACCTAAGTGTCTGTCAATGGATGAATGAATAAAGAAATTATGGTATGTATATAAAGTGGAATGTTACTCAACTATGAGAAAGAAAGAAATCTTTCCATTTGTGACAATATGAACGGACTTTGAGGGCATCATGCTGAGGAAAAATAAATCAAACAGAAAAAGTCAAATTGTATAATATCACTTTTATGTGCAGCTAAAAAAAACAAATGTGTAGAAAAGATAGTATAAAGATGATTACCAGTAACTTGGATGGATGAATTAAGAATATATTGGTAAAAGAATACAAGCTTTTAGTCAGAAGATAAATAACTTCAAGAGATCAAATGCACAGCATTGTGATTATAGTTGACAGCACTATATTATATAATTTAAAATTAATAAGAGCCAAGTTAAATTTCCTAATCACATACATACAAAATGGTAATTTGATGTTATGAAAGTGTTAGCTTATGCTAAGATGGTAATAGAAAAGCAATATGTCTGTATCAAATCAACATACTGTATACCTTAAATTTACACAATGTCATGTCAATTATACCTCAATAAATGTTAAAAAAAATGGATGTTCACCTCTTGGAGTTTTCAGTATAGTCAAAATAATAGAACCCACTCAGGCACACTTACAAAGAAACATCGCAATAGATACCAACTGGTCAATAGTGTTGAAACGTGGGTCACTGATAAACTGAGTAGAATGCAATCAAGGCAATTTGGACCAGATATTGAAGTACAGGGAAATCCTGAAGTGATAACAGGAGTGAGGAAGTTATTTCAAATTGGAAGAAGAGCTTGAAATGGGGAGAGAGGTAGGAGGTATTTATATTCTCACATTTTGTTTTAGAAGAACAATCAGAAGTAGAAAGTTTGTGTTAGTCTCTTGGGAAGCGAAAGTTTCTGTACTCAAAACATTGAGTATATATATACATACTCTATATCTTATTAATCTTCATTTTATGGACAGCATGCCTTGATCCTATTAAAGAAAATACACTTAATCTGATTCTAGTTTATTTCATTGCTGTTATCAACTTCTACTAATTCACCCCACTTTTATTGCTAAGCCTTTTTAGTTCAAGGTTTCTCTATGTGTTCTATCAGTTTGTTTTTTGGATGCTTTGCTTGTAGTGACCTTAATTCTGTATGACAACCATCCTATAGCAATATTCCCCTCATCTATTCTCACAGCTGACCTGTGGTGCTCTGAAATAAGCTTTACAGGGTGAGTGGACAGTATGCACTTCAGGAGTTCAACATGTTCTTATGGTGGTGGGAAGTCTTTGAAAGTATTTGGAGGGCAAAGAAACTTCTTTGTCATGTTGCTTATATCTCAATAGTCTAGGACAAAGAAACTTCATTTCCATAGTTTGCATGGATTCCCCTTTCAGCACTGTGTGATTTAGTGAACTTATCTCTGTGTGTCTTAGGTTTTTGGCATGAATTTTGCCTATAAACTTCACTAGCACTAGCTTTAGTTTATGCCAACAGCATATCAGTAGCCAGTTCATCACACTTTCTTGTAGAATAATCAAGAAAAAATTTTCTATCAAATTATTTTTATTTACTCTTAATTATTGTAATTCAAATAACTTGAAAGAAATGTTATGAGAAAAGCTAAAAGTTAAGCTAGAAGTTTGTCTATTTTTGAATTTGTTTACTGAGTTTATGTAAAACAATATTTAAGATGTAAAGTAATCAGATTTATAGGTGTTAATTATCGAACACATTTTAGTCACTCCAAAACATATGTACTAACATATTATACAAACTAACACATTTATTTAGCACAGTAACAATAATTCTAAAGTATTGAGGCATTTTCTAAAAGCACAGTCTTTGCTAAGAAATCCTTAGAAGTGATGTCACATCCTTCCTAACATTTTCTATTCATCAACAGAGTTCTCCAAGTTCAAGTGAAGAGAATGGATATTCCTCTTTATGGGAGAAGTCAAAGAACCCAGACTCCCCTGCAGGCTTCCATCCTGCACTTAGCTTCTACTGCAACCCAGCTCATCCAGGAACCTTCAGGGTCTGAGTTCACATCTTCAGAAATAGGGTTGATCCAGGATCTGAGCTTTAATTGGGTGGGACTGAGAAGGGAAATGGAAACCTGTTCTAGAATGGCCAATTATGCTTGATCTTGAAACCTCCATTTATATATAAAAAAAAATAAGTTGGAAAATGTAAAAAATAAGATTAGGATTTGGTTAAGCAAAAATCTATAAGAAGTCAACAGGATGCCATAGAGATGGTTCTATACTTAACTCCAGAGAACATCTAATAGTCATCCAGAAGGGCACTCCTATTCAGAGGAGCCTACTATGCCTGTGGTAAAGCTGACACCCCTAGGACATCACAGGCTGCACAGAGGAGAGTTCAGTCACTTTTCATTGAACAGGACGTAGGTGGAGAGAAATGCCTAGAGGCTGCAATTTATGGCAGGAGACAGAGATGGGACTTCCGTGTTAGCCTGGGACCGTGGGGAAAGAAGAAGCACGCACCGTTAACAGAGAGGGGAAATGTTCAGAGTGTCTGGGACACTCCTCCAAGGAAGGTTCTCAGTGAGGAAACAGACAGTGCTCTGCACTGTGGTCTACCACTCCACCCCTCAAGAGTGCTACTGGATCTTGTGAACTGCGCTGACACCACACAAATTGCAGAATCTTAGATCTGGGAGGATACTGGTCTGCCACATTTGCACCAGTCGCTGAACCCCTCCAGTTCCTCTCCCAACCTCTGACTCAGCAACTCCAAAAATAGGTCTTAGAAGATCATATAAACCACAAAAATCAAATCAAACCACACTTCTACCCACAAAAAAGCAAAAATTTCAACTAAGTTATGACTGCAGATTTTTTTTAATTAGGAAATTTAAAGCAACAATAGGAGCAGACAAAAAATATAACAGATAATAACTTGAGTCTTGAAGGGACTATGATATTACAAGCAGAGAATTCTTCAGAACTCAACCACAAAGACATGAGAGGTTATATTTTATATATACTATAGCTTTCAGAGAGTTCAGAATTGCTATAATAAAGAAAATCAAAGACATAGAATAAGGTGGAGAAAGGGAAGTCAAAGTAAAATGCGAACTCAGACTAATCAAAGTCAGCAAAATTTGGAAAAATGAATGAACTCAGGAATACAACAAATGAACAAAGGAAAGAAAAGCTCTAAATAAAAAATAATAATAGCGGTTTGGCATGTAAAGTGTTCAATCAGTGAGATAAAAAAAAATTCTATGGAAGCAAAATAGACCAAATGGAGGATCAAACCAGTGATCTTAAGTATAGCGCTATACAAAGGACCCAGGTCTAAAGAGAGAAAGAAAAAGACCAAAAAAAAAAATAGAGTGCACTTCAAAAACTACTCAAAAACAACTCAGTTCCATTATGAAAAGCAACATAAAGTGTAATCCAGAAAAGGGACTAGACAGTCCCATGCTAAATAATGAAATCATACCACTATCTCAAACCATATACAAAACTTGACTCCAAATGGATTAAAGACTTGTATATAAACCTGAAACCATAAAATCCAATGAGGAAAACAGCAAAACAATCTAAGATATTGGCTCCAGAGATATCTTTTGCAACTCAACTCAAATGACAGGAGTTATAAATAAACAAAGGGGAACTATAGCCAACTAAAAAACTTCTGCTCTGTGAAAAAAAAAAATTACTAGGATGTAAGACACCTTACTTATTAAATAGAAGAATATTTCATAGTGTGCATCTACCAAGGCACTAATGCCCAAGATTTCAAAGAATTCATACAACTTGACAAGAAAACAAAGAATGGGTGTAAGAGCTAAATAGGCACTTCTCCAAAGAAGACATACAGGTGGCCAATAGGCACAAGAAAAAATGCTCTTTATCATTATTAGGATGCAAATACCATAATGAGATACCACCTCCTACCCATGAAAATGGTCCATATCAATCAGAGCAGAGACAACAACTGTTAGCAAGGATATGGAGAAAAAGCAACCCTTGTGCACTGCTGGTGATAACACAGACTGATCCAGCCATTGTGGGAAACAGTATGGATGTTTCTGAAAACATTAAAAATAGATCTACAGGGCCTCCCTAGTGGCTCAAGAGGTAAGTCGCAGCATTGTGAAGCTATCTGTAGCCACTGCAGACCCACATCATGCAGCAGACCTCTCCTGCCTCACCCACTGCAGTGAGTATACCTCAGTGGATCTGCCTGTTTTCCTCCCCACTGTCTCTCATGAATCCTCTCACGCCCCTGCTCCTGTACACGCCTCTGACCTGTACCCCAGCTCTTCTTTTCAAAAATAAATGACTTTAAAAGAGAGAGAGAGAGAGGAAGGAAGGAAGGAAGGAAGGAAGGAAGGAAGGAAGGAAGGAAGGAAGGAAGGAAGGAAGGAAGGAAGGAAGGAAGGAAGGAA
>JAGFMF010011463.1:1207351-1231395 GCA_019455555.1 Galemys pyrenaicus
AAGGAAGGAAGGAAGGAAGGAAGGAAGGAAGGAAGGAAGGAAGGAAGGAAGGAAGGAAGGAAGGAAGGAAGGAAGGAAGGAAGGAAGGAAGGTGATGTCTTTTGGGATTCCCTGGTGGCACAGGGTGTTAACCCACTATGACGCAACCTGCAGTCATTGTAGCATGAGTTCGATCTCAGGTCAGGCCGGGGAGGGGACCCACATGGCACAGCAGACCTCTCCTGCCTCACCCACTGCTCCCCTCAGCAGTGTATTTCAGTCTATCTGCCTGTTTTGCTCCCTGCTCTGTCTCTGGTGAATCCTCTCACTGCCCACACCTCTGCTCTGTACCCCAGTTCTTGTATGCATAAATAAATAAATCTTTAAAAAAGAAAGAAAAGTGATGTCTTTTGAGTACTCATTACTTTTTTAAAAAAATAGACCTACATTACAATGTGACTCAGAAATTCCATTCCTAGGTATCTGGCTACCTGAACAATACAAAAAAGCCACCAATTTGAAGGGATATATGCATTTCTGTGCTTTTTGCAGCAGTATTTACAATAGCCAAGTTATGAAAACAACTTAGTGCCCAACAATAGGTGAGCAGATAAATAAAATGTGGGGAGAGTGTGTGTGTGCAATGTAATAGCACTCATATTAAAGAATGAAATATTGCTATTTCAACAACGTGGAGGGAATTTGAGGAAATTATGCTAAGTGAAGTAAATCAGAGGGAGAAAGACAAATACTGAACATTTTCACTCATGTGGAATATAATGAAAACAAACAAACAAACAAAGGCATAGGTAAAACTAAATCAAAACAATTGAACTGCAAGATTGAGGTTACCAGAGAGAAAGGGTAGGAGATGAGGGACAAAGGGAGAAAGGGTTCCAATGGACTATGGTGGAAAATTTTAGATGCTTTGGTAGATGTGGTGCTATAACATACATCTGAAAAGATATCAACCAATATACCTAAATCATATACAGTATTGTAAACCAACATTATCACAAGGATTATATCCTTGATGCATTCGATATAGGCATAATTTACATGCAATAAAATGCACAAATTTTAAGTTTACAGTTTAATGCATTTTGACAAGTGCACGTAAAAATGGATAACAACCACTGTAATCTAGAGCAATTTCCTTACCTCTAAATTATCTTGACATCTTTGTAATAATGAAAGGACTGTGGATACATGGGTTTATTTTTAGTTTCTCTATCATTTCTTTTGGTCTATCTAACTGTAATGGCCTATGTATTGTAGCTTTATAGTATCTTAATATCAGCAAGTTTTGTAATTGTAATTTTTAACAATTATTGACTCTCCTGGGTCTTTCGTTCCTTCATATACATTAAATTATCTTATCAAATTTATTAAAGATTTATTTATTTATGCATACAAGAGCTGGAGTGTAGGCCAGAGGTGGGAGGAGCAGTGGGGGTTTGGGGGTTGGTGGGGAGGAAGAAGAGAATGTGAGCGGATTCACCAGACAGAATGGGGAGCTGAACAGGCAATTGACTGAAATACACTGCTGAGGGGAGCAGCGCTCAAGACAGGAGAGGTCACCTCCCTGGCCTGGGATCAAACTCCTGCAGCAGTAGCTGCTGATAGCTTCATAGTGCTGAGTATTAACCCCTTGTACCATTAGGGAGGTCCTTTGTCAAATTCTTAAGAGAAAACTGACTGTGGTTCTGAATGGAATTGTATCAAATCTGTTTATCGATTTTTGGAAAAATGGAATCAAAATTTTTAGTCCTTTAACCCATTAACAGATATCTCTTTTATCTTCTTTAGCTTTACAAACAACTTTTTGTAATTTCTAGTTACGCTTTTGGCTATTTTGCTAAATCTAATCGTAAATGTATTGTGGATACTATTGTAAATTTACTGGTTCATATATTTATTTTTATTTTTCATTTATTTATTGCTAGTGTAGAGAGATAGAGTGTTGTATCTTAACTTGTATCTCATAATACTGCTAATCTCACTTTTTGTTTCTATTAGCTTTTCTGAATTTTGTACTAAATTCATAGCAGAATATATTAGATCATTTACTTAGATGTTCAAATATATCTAATAAACTGTTATGACAATTCGATTTAGAGTTCTCTATTTTTACATTCTTCACAAGTGTTTGTGTCTAATATATATAGGAGTTATGGTAGATAAAGAATTGGAATGATAAACATGTGTAAGTTATTCTTTCTTCTCAAGTGTTTTACAATCTAGAAGGGGAGAACACATTCTTGAAATAAAAAGAAATGGGGACATATGTGTACTTTGTTAATACTGTTTGAGGTTTCATAATATGGAACCTAGCTGATGTTAGATTTCAGTGAAGACACTGTCATTGACTCATTTAGCTCTGGTAGCTCTAAGTAGACTCCTTAGAATTTTCTACATAAACAATAATGTCACCTGTAAGCGAAGAAAGAGTTGCTCCTTCATTGCCAGACTCTATGCCCTTTTATTTCCTTTGCTTGCCTTTTTTTGTGCCATTTAATTTTTTTGTAGGTGTTAATAATTAGAAATTTTATTTCATTAACATAAGGCATTTTGGCTATGTGTCCAACAGTCTGTTTTTATGAGTTTGTGATTTGCTCAGTATATTCCTCAACTTGGCTTTCTATTTCTTCTCAAATCTGTTTTGCAATTTGTATTTTTTCAAGGGACTATTCATTTTATCTAGGTTATTGAAATTATTTGCATATGTTTTTAAAATTTTTAAATAATAAAACCATCTCTTATTCCTCCTATTGGTAATTTATCTTTTCATTCCTTATTAGCCAATTCAGATAGAGTTTTAACAATTGTATTACATTTTTAGAGAATATTTTCTTTGCTTCATTAATTTTTTTTTGTTAACTTGCTGATTTCTGCCTTCATCATTTTTTTCCTTAATATTTTTTATTGTGTTTCTTTTCATAGCCTTAATGGAGAATCCTGGATGATTTAGGCCTTTTTCTTCTTTCTCTATGAATTTAAGGCTATCAATTTTCCCCAAAATAATAGCTATAATTTCATCACACAAATTTCTTTAAGTCCTATTTTCATTTTCTTTTGGTTCACATTTTCTATTTTACTTTGTGATTTTCTGAACCCATATTTATTTAAATATGTTATTTAGGATCTCCCTGGGGCACAAAGTGTTAAGCAACCAAGGCTTCACTTCAGCAAGAGGACCCACATGGCACAGCAGACCTCTCCTGCCTCATCCACTGCTCCCCTCTACAGTGTATTTTAGTAGATCTACCTGTTCTCTCCCCACTATGTCTCTGGTGAATCCTCTCACACACCCTCGCCCCACACCGCTGGCCTGTACCCCAGCTCTTGTATGCATAAATAAATAAAATCTTTTAAAAAATAATAAACATTATTTACATATTTGCAAACATTTGGGAGCTATTCCAGACCATCTTCCATTATTGATTTATAATTTAATTCTGTTGTTATCAGAGAACAAAATCTATACTTTATAGAGATCTTTTATAGTATAGTAACTGCTCTATCTTGTGAACATACTATTTATGCTTGAAGGACATTCTGGAGTTGTAACATGGAATATTATATAAATAGCAATCAGGTCATGTTGGTTTATAATGGTTTACATATCTCTTATATTTACTGATTTTTGCTTTTGTCAATTACTGATAAAGTCCTGTTGAAATATCTTAACTCTTCCTGAAGATTTGTCTTTTTCTTTATTTTTCCTGTCATTTTTTGTTTTTCATGTACTTGTATTTAATATTTTTAGCAGCCTTTGTTTGTTTGCATTCAAGATTCCATCTGGTATTATAGTTCTTCTGTTGTGCAAATGTTCTTTTTATTTATTTATTTATTTTAAAATATGGAAGCTTCACGAATTTGCATGTCATCCTTGCTTAGGGGCCATGCTAATCTTCTCTGTATCGTTCCAATTTTAGTATATGTGCTGCCGAAGCGAGCATGCAAATGTTCTTTAACATTTCTTGTAGTTCAATTCTTCTGGTTGCTACTTCTTTCAGTTTTTGTGTACCTAAAAATGTTTTTCATTTGTTTTTATTTTTAGGAGATAGAATTTCCTGTTTATATTTTTCTTTCAACATTTCAAATATGTCATTTCATTGTTTTTCAGTTGAACTTACTTATGACCAGGGATGTGTTTTCAACCTTATTTCATATCCTTGAGAATAGAGAAACAAAAGTGGATCCTACAGCTCACTGTTATACAGTGTTCACTTAGTGGCAGACAGAGGCTAAAGCCAAATAGAATTCAGGATAGTTACTGAATGGAAAGGGTTTGATGTGTGCCAGTTGTCAGTGAATTTACCAGACCGAGCTGATTCAATTAATTACTAGAATGGACTAAGTAGGCAGACACAGGGACTGTTCCCAAAGTAATTTCTGGCCTTTCTAAAGGGAATTGGGACTTTTGTGGAATTACTGGTATTTGAACAGGACAGGGGAGCAATGTACTATGTTCCACATCGTAGGTCTCCAGACATAGTGTAGTTTTTTGACCAGGTCATGCCTATTCATGGATCATATGTTCAGAAACTGGCAGAACAGTGTGCCTGTGGGCCAAGATTTTATTATGGAAGTGGATGTTAATGGATCTAAGATAATATTAGGTCATTTAGGGTCCTCTTGGACATGTAGATTTTAACCAGTTGGAGCCTGAATGAATCTCTGACCCTTAATTAAAATGCTCTAATTAGCTAGAAGGGCCTTTCCTGAAAATGCACATTTGTTTTATGAGGCTTCTGGACAGCACGACCTCAGTGCTGTTGGGCAGAAGATTCCAAGTGTGGAGTCTGTGCAGCCAGGGAAGCCATTCTTTTCAGAATATAGTATTAAAGAGAATGTCACTGTCAAGGAAGAGTTGTATTGGGTCCTCTTAATTCTTTGGTTGAAAACTGATCCATGCCAGCAGGCTTCCCTACAGGTGCTATGAAGAGCCACCAGAAAGAAATGCTCGCAAGAGTTCCTGAAGCTCACAGAGCTGGGAGTACTCTGTTCTCACCATCTGAAATCAAATGTCTTCTTAATAAATGCACATCAAAGAGTGCTCAGAAGTGTATTACCTCTACAACGTAGTCAAATTAGTCTTAACTAAAGACTGCTCTAGATCATCATAATGAAACTTAAAATCAGTTTCATAATTTCTTATATTTGATTTTGAGGTACAATTTGCATCTCCAAATATTTGTTTTCAGAATGCAGTATAAAATCTACCCTTTAAGCACATAGTGGGCCTCCCTGGTAGTGCAAGGGGTTGAGCGCTTCACTGTGGGGCTTCCGCAGCCACTGCAGCACTAAGTTCGATCCCCAGCCAGGGAGGTGGCCCTCATGGCGCACCAGACCTCTCCTGCCTTGCCTGCTGCTCCCCTCAGCAGTGTGTACTTCAGTGGAGCTGCATGTGACAGCATATTGAAGAATTTTCTTTTTCTAAAAAAGAATTGATAAGGTTCCATTGTATGTATAGACCACATTTCTTTTAAAATCCATTCATCTTTTGATGGACATTTAAGCTGTTTTGCTACCTTAAACAGTGCTTCAGTGAGTATGGGAGTGCCAATACCTGTTTGAGATCCTCTCTCAGTTTTTTTGAGTAGATGCCTAGAAGTGAAATTCGCAGATCACAGATTAGCTCTATTTGTAATTTTTAAATCTCTCAATATCGTTTTCTATGAAACTGCACCACTTTTTCATTCCCATCAAAAATATACAAGGGTTCCAATTTCTCCACAGACTTGCTAACATTTATATATATATTTTTTATAATAAACATCCAGACAATATGAAATGATAACTCATTGTGGTTTTGGTTTTCATTTCTCTAAAAATCAATGACATTGAGCTTTTTTTCAGGTACCTATTGGAAATTTGTATGTCTTCTTTGAAGAAATGTCTAAGTTTTTTGCCCATTTTTATATTAGGTTATTAGATTTTTTTTTTTTTGCTGTTGAGTCACAACTGTTCCTTATAAATTTTGGAGATTAAGTCCTTGCTACCTTCCTTTTATTTCTTTATTTTTCTCCTAATTACTCTGACAATGACTTTTGGTACCATTTTATAGAAATGGCAAGAACAAGCATTCTTACCTCATTCCTGGTCTTAGAGGAAAACTTTTAAGTTTTCCCCTATTAACTATAATGTGAACAGCAGATTTTTCATATATGCCTTTATTTTGGTTCAGGTACTTTTCTAGTTTGTTGACAGTTTTTATCAAGAATTTTATCAAATGCTTTTTCCTGTATTTATTCAGGGTTGTATTATCATTTGATTTTATTTACTTATTTTTAAAGATTTATTTATGCATACTAGAACTGGGGTGCAGGCCAGAGGTGTGGTAGGTGAGAGGATTCACCAGAGACAGAGTGGGGAGCAGAACAGGCAGATAGACTGAAATACACTGCTGAGAGAAGCAGTGGGTGAGGCAGGAGAGGTTTGCTGTGTCATGTAGGTCACCTCCCAGGTGGGGGATCAAACTCTTAGTGCACTGGCTGCCAATAGCTTCATAGTCTGCAACTTAACCCCTTGTGCCACCAGGGATGTCCCGACAATTAAATGATTTTATATTTTATTTTGTTAATGCAGTGTACCACATTGTTGTTGTTTTTTTTTTTAAAGATTTATTCATACATACAAGAACTGGAATACAGGCCAGAAGTGTGGGGTCTGAGAGGATTCACCAGAAACAGAGCGGGGAACAGAACAGGTAGATTGACTGAAGTACACTGCTGAGGGGAATACAGGTGAGACAGGAGAGCTCTGCTTGCTATGTGGATCACCTCCCTGACCAAGGGTCAAACTCGTGCTGCAGTGGCAGTGGATGCTTCATAGTGCGTTGCTTAACCCCTTGAGCCACCAGGGAGACCCCATTAATTTGGTTTTTATATGTTGACTCATCCTTATATTTCAAGGAGAAAATGTACTTATTATGGTATATGATCCCTTTAATGTATTGTTATATTTGGTTTGCTAGTATTTTGTTGAAGAGTTTGTCTTCTATATTCATCAGGGATATCATTCTGTAGTTTTCCTTTCTTGTGCAGTCTCTGTGTGACTTTGGTATTAAAGTAATGCTTAAAATTAGATTGAAAGTGTTCTCTCCCCTTCAGTTTTTAGAAGAATTTGATAAGGATTGTTGCTAACTCATCTTTAAATATTTTATAGAATTCACCAGTGAAGACATCTGGTCTTGGGTTTTTCTTTGTTGTGAGGTTTTTGACTCCTAATTTCATCTTAATATTAGTTATAGGCCTGCTCAGATTTTCTAATTTTTTCATGGTTTCTTTTTGATGGATTCTATATTCTAAGAAATATATCTATTTCTTCTACGTTATCCTGTTGGTTTGGGTATAATTTATAGTAGTTTCTTATAACCTTTTTTCCTTCTGTGGGATCATCTGTAACATCTCTTCATTTCTGCTTAACTTTCTATACTCTGCCTTCTATTTTTTTATTTTTTATTTTTTAAAAGATTGTATTTATTTATCTTTGCATTGAAGAACTGGGGTGTAAACCAGTGGGGGCGGGAAGTAGTGAGAGGACTCACCAGAGACAGAGTGGAGAGCAGAATAGACAGATCTACTAAAATACACTGCCTAGGGGAGCAATGGGCAAGACAGAAGACATCTGCTGCACTTCGTGGATCAGCTACCTGGCCAGTGACTCTAATCAAGCCATGGCATTGATAGTGCTGAGATTTAACCCCTGGGCCACCAGGGAGGCTCTTACTTTATCTTTTAGCTCACATATTTAAGCTTTATTAAAATGATACTTCCTTCTTTCAATTTAAATTCTATGGTGTTTGTTTAGATCATTGTGTACAGATATGAAAAAAAAATCTGACAGGATTTCTCCCTTTGTATAGCTTGGAATTTATTGGCATGAGGTTATGACAGTGCTTATGTCTTCTGAGATAATCTGAACTTATATCCATGATAAATTATATTTTCTTTATTTCCTTTGTTCAAATTCAAACTTGCAAATCCCAGATATACTTCCATTTCTTCCAGTTGTCTTCTTCTTCCAAATGGATGTCTCCTTTCTGACATTATATTTTTATCTGTAGCAATGTATAGGCCTTCTGTTATACACTTTTCATTTTATTTTTAAGTCATAGCATTTTTATTCTGTATTTTTTGGTCATTTTGAATGTACTTGTTCACTAGATTCTTTAGATCTGATAAAGATAAACAAAGCTAAACATTAAAATGGTAAAAAACAGATTTTATTGAGTAACTACTAACAGTAGGGCAAAGAACTGAGTTCCATTCCAATATGTGTAGATGTGACTGAGTGCTTTAAAGAGAGGATGAGGGAGTGGGGAGGTATACTCTAGGCAGTGTAAAAGCTGCTTAAATCCTCTACTCAGCAACTGAATGGGTTGGTATAAATTAGGTCAACTCTGTCTGTTAGCTTGCAGCAATTGAAGTTAAGAAGATGTCCTCTGACAGACACTGCAGACAGAGGTCCTATCTTTCCTAAGTTTACATTTCTGTTGGAATGGTTTTCAGATCCTCAAGAGAGACACATGTATATGTGTAGCACAGTAACAGGGGAAGGTTTTACAATTGTTAGCTTTAATTTTACTTAATATTTTTAGTAAATGTTCTAAGGAAGAGGGGGGAAAGGGCCTATTGTCAGGTGTTGGAGCAGAATAAACAGTAAATTCTTTTGACAGCCTTAGGTTTTTCAGGCAGGAACTCACAGGGTTTTCTCAGGGATGTAGTCTGAGGCTGCCAAAAAGTCATTTCAGTAAAATCTTAATGCAGAGGTTTGCAGAGAGATTTTATAGTTCTCACATTTCATTCTTTGTATTCCTTACAAAATATTACTGGTACATAATAGGTTCCAATGAATGTTGATCAAATCAGCTTAGATATTATGAGACCTTAAATAGCCAAATTCCAATCACTATTTTCTGTTAGCAGTGATGAGTCTGTTTTATTCATACTGCATTCTGAAGACCCCATCCTAGGGCTATCTTTACAGTTGTACGGTTTATATTCACACAAATATGTCTGAAAGGGAGGAGAGGGAAGCCTAAATCTACTTTGTTCTTTACTTTCTGTGAGCTCTAGTACCAACACGCCTATTCTTTAAACCACACACATCATGTGGGCTAGTGGCTGTCCTGCCATGGGATGTCTGGGTCACAGGCTTCAGAATGACACCAGATGGACATGTTCTAACTTTGGGTTGTGGAGAGTTGTGAAAAAAGCCTCTTACACCAGAGTTTTCAATAACTGTCTTGTTCTTTGCCTCTGCTTTGCAACAAGGGACGTTACATCTGCTAAGTCTCAAGTTAGCCCATTAGTCTATTTTGTTTATATTCTAGTGAAGGCCTTCAAAAGCATGGATTTATAATCAAAGGGCTTCAAATATAATCATGACCATTGAAATCAGTGTTAGAACCAAGGGAAACACAGATTCTAATCCAGAGAGTACACTGTTTTTTGGTTAATTTAGTTTTTGGATGGGGGTAGATTTATCTGTTTTTGTTACCTTTTCTATTCAAGTTCATGCAGAGATACATTCAAGTAGAGTCATGATTTGTTGTTGAGTAAAACCAATTTTTTTTAATAATCATTTTATCTTTTTTGGATTTTGAAATGTTATTCTGGTTTTTCAACTTAGTAGTTTGCAAGATTTTCATTCCTTCACGTACTGACTTGAACATTCCCATGAATCCATCCCTGGTTCTTGTCTAGCACACAGAGATAAATCTAGGGGGAAAAAAACCCAAAATACCTACTTTAACTTTAGTGGTGGGTGCTAACAACTTTGCATTTTATATTCCATAATAAAATAATTAACTAAAAATCAACAATGAATGGAAAGTGATAGATCTTTTGGATAAAGAAAATTAGTTTAAGTTATTCATGGTGTTATTGAATATCAGATAATAGTATTTTATTCCTTTTGGAAAAAATACCTTGGAAAAGATAAAACAGTTGGAATATATATCAGTATCCTGCCCTAACCACAACTTTACTAATATTTACCTTACAGACTTTGATTAATTGGCAAAATTGGCTCTCATCTGAAACGAAAATAGATTCAAATGTCTTCCATTAAGCACTAGAGAGGTAAATTGTTGCCCATTTGTAGGAAGCAGATTCTTATTTGTCACATTCAAGACTCATCAGAGAGCATTCTCCAGTTACCATGGAAACTATGGCCTGTTAAATTTGAGATGGTCTCTGCACATAACTGAAATGCCATCACTAATAGAGTCATATCTTAATTCTTCCAAAAATCATCTGTCTTTTTTCTTTTGCCTTAGCTAAGGTGTTAAATTATTCAGTCAAATCACACTGATTTGGCTTTTAATGATTCTGAAGATAATACTTAAGTGTGACTTTTTTAAATAGGGAAAAGAGAATTAGGATTGAAAAACAAAAGCTAATAGAATTCATACCAACAAATTTTTTAGTTTTCAAAGTTGGGTATTTCAGCTATGTAGGTTACTATTGATTTTATCAGTCATACTCAAAGGTTAATTTATAATGATTCATTTTAATCAGACTTTGTATGTTTTCAGACAAATGACTTAATCTATCAAGATGTTTACTTTTAAAAAATGTTTTATAGCTGCCTCCCTGGTGGTGCAGGGATTAGAGTCTCAGCGCTATCAAGCTATCACAACCACTGTGGTACGAGTTCAATCCCTGGCCAAAGAAGTAACTCAAATGGCACAGCAGACCTCTCGTGTCTTGCCTGCTGCTCCCCTCAGCAGTGTATTTCAGTCGATCTGCCTGTTCTGCTCCCCATCTGTCTCTGGTGGATCCTCTCACCCCCACACTTCTGTCCTACACCCCAGTTCTTGTATGCATAAATAAATAAAGCTTTTAAAAAGCTATTAAAATTATTTTATGATCCTTAATATTTAGTTATATTTTTAATCAGTATATCAAAATACTGTAAATATTATTTCACAATTTAAGAGATGTTTATAATTTTGTCTTACTTGGTAAAGTTATGTGTATTGTTACAATGAATTGAACACTTGGTCTTTTTCTTAAGATTTATTTTGTTTATTTAGGCATGCAAGAGCTGAGGTGTATGCCAGAGGTGAAGAGCATTTTTTGAGTAACAGAAATCCATAGGTACATTATAAAGGAAGAGTATCTTAATTAGTTCAGCTTTTTTGAGTTTGCCAGGTATAATTATGACAACTACTTATTTCCTTCTGTAGAAATGTCTATTTAAATTTTAGGTGCTGGGCCTCCTTGGTGGTGCAGTGGGTTGAGTGCCACACTGTGAAGCATCTTCAGCACAGCAGTGCAAGTTCGATCCCTGGCCAGGGAGGGGACCCATGTGGTGCAGCAGACCTCTCCTGCCTCGCCCACTGCTTCCCTCAGCAGTGTGTTTCAGTGGATCTGCCTGTTCTGCTCCCCACTCTGTCTCTGGTAAATCCTCTCACCTCCCTCAACTCTGGCCTGTACCCAGTTCTTGCATGCATAAATAAATAAAATAAATTTTAGATGCTTGTTTAATTTTTTATAAACATATAAATTTTATTTGGAATTTATTCTTCATAATAGAAAAACTTAGAGAAACCAATGCATTATGAAATACAAGAGAAAAACCAGGCATTTTTAGAAGTCTGCCCAGTCTTGACTTTCCATTTGAGGAAATCAGTCACAGGTGGTTTCCTAATTTTTCATGTCATATCTCTCCTGTGACCTTCACCAAAACCTGAGGTTCTTAGTCCCCAATTTGGTGTGGCTGTTCTTTCCACTTGTCTTATTCATGTCATCTTTATATTTGAAAACAATCCAAATGGCATTGTTATGTACGTCTAGGAAAGTACTTAAAAAAAATCTAAGCATTACTAGACTTGTTGGCCTTTTGGTCAAGTGTATAATTAGCCCCAGAAAAATATACAGTATTTCAGAAAAAGAAAATAATCAACAAACTTCAAGTTTGAAAAACATGTGTGGCCAAAGTGGCACTAAATATTTTAGATAGAAAATAGATGGGAAACAATAAGAAGTTGACAATAAGGTGTTTGTAATCAAGCATATAAAGGTGAATGGAAATGGAAACACACATTCACTGCTTTGCAGGTGGAACCTATGGCTATTTCAAGTGGTATGCTAGTTATGGCATTTTCACTTTTCATGGTAATGGTCTTTATTGGCACGGGTAATTGAGAATTTACTCTATATGCATACATCCTGTTCCTATGGAGTGAAACTTGGAAAATAATGTTTCCCATGCTGAAACATGAAACGAGATTTTAATACACCATGATCTGAAATAATTTAAAATCAAGATGTGCAGAATATAAATTCTATAACTTTTGGAGAAAATATGGAGGTAGAGTTAAAAGACATTCAAGTTACAACTATGCCACTTTTGTTTTTGTAGGTGACTTGTAAGATAGATTCAGTTAGAACCTTGACAATTGGAGAGCAAGCAGAAACAAAGGGTTTTCACTGCTACAGAATTTGTATTTTGATGACTATTGTAAAATACTGGCTATGTTATGTAAAAGTCTAACAATTAAGCTATCTCGTCAAAACTGATTACACCATTTCAGATACTTTTGTTGATGTTTATTTTGACCCAGAGATTATATACAGGATGGTTTCAAGGATGACTATTATTTTGTGGAAATTTATTCAGTTGATGAGTAGCCAAATGATTTTATTGTTCATTAATCTGTCTGTACGATTCTTAACTAAAATTAGTTTAATGAAATTTAATTTTGTTAATTTTTTTGCCTTTGTTTTATGTGTCTCAATTATTTATATAATATACTTGTATATTTTAGTGATTGTATTATAAAAGGAGTGATTTTTTAAAAATTATGCTTATTGAGAGAATATTCATTTACAACAGTGTATATGTTTTAGGGCATAAGTTTGTACCGGGCGGGCCCTCCCTGATGGCACAGTGGCCTTGTGGCTCAGTGAGTTAAGCAACACACTATGAAGCAAACCACAGTCACTGCAGCACAAGTTCGATCCCTGCCCCCAGTCAGGGAGGGGACCCACATGGTGCAGCAGACCTCTCTTGCCTTGCCCACTGCTCCCCTCAGCAGTGTGTTTCAGTCAGTCTGCATGTTCTGTTCCCCACTATGTCTCTGGTGGATCCTCTCACCCCTTGCACTTCTGGCCTGTATCCCAGCTCTTGTATGCATAAATAAATAAATCTTTAAAAAAATAATAATAAGTTTGTTACCGGGAAACCCCAATGTGAAATGGGTTGCCTGACTGTGGGTCCTCACCTGTGTGCTTAAAAGGCACTTATTATAAAACTCAACTGCAGGCACACACAACAAAGGTTAATAATGGGTTTATTTATAAAAGAGAGTGAACGAAGAAATGAATAACTCAGGGAGAAAGAGAGGGCGATAAATTGGTGAATGCATCCTACCAATTCTGCTCACCTGGAATTCCTACAGCTGCTGAGAGCTGTCAATAGATAAACCAAGAGATGGCCAAGGCCCACACGTCGTGTTTTATACCAGACCTGGCTGCCTATCTCCACCCTCAGGTCCCAGAGATTCTCCCTTGGGTCACAATGGCATTATGGGATTTGTAGTTCTTCGTGTCTTGGATATCTTTGGTCTGGAGTGGGGCTGGAGTCCATAAACCTATTTGTGGAGTTTGTTCAGGATATACTTTCCCCCTAACAGGTTCACCCTTCTATAAATATGTTATCACCCACACCCACCCTCAAAGCACCAGTAATCTTCTATCACTAAGTTCCCTACCCTTCTTTGCTCCCTACTCTCTATTTACCCACTCGGTAATCTCAGTTCCACAGTCAGATTTCTAAGGTTTTTTTTTTTTTTGGTTTGGTTTATGTCTGTTCCTTTGTTTTATTTGTTCATATTACACATGAATAAAATTATCCATTGTTTGTCTTTCTCCTGTTTTATTTCGCTTAGCATAATCCTCAGCAGTTTCATCCAGGTGGATAATTTTTTAAAATTGACCACTTGATAAATAATAATGTTCATGATTACATGATCCTTCCATATATAATCCACAGACTGAATTCTATTTCATTCCCTTCAATACAATATTTGATGAGAGATAAGTAAATATTGATTTTCATTAGGGAAGTGGTTTTCTTTTAAAGTACTAAATGTTAAACAAAAACATTTGTCAATGTGCTTTTAAGCTATCTGCTTAAAAGTTTCAAAAGCTTATGGTACATTCAATTTGTTCATCCATCAAAAGGCCAAACTGTTCAGCTTCGCAAAAGTTAAAGTCAACTATGTTCTGCCATCATTGATAGTAGCTCACAATTACTGTCTTGGGTCTTTACATAATTACAAATAGAAGAGGATATAGGTAGCAACAGGAAAAAGGTGGACCCTAAACCAACAAATTTATGCAACATCATTTTCTTCTGTGACCTGTTTTAGAGAATTTGATATGGGGAAGGAACAACGAATGCGTGTCATTTCCCCCAATCCCACTTATATGCAGCCACCTCAGACTGCACGTCTCAGCACGACATAAGCCAGACTTCCTGAATGCAAGGTAGCAGGGAAGGAGTGAGGTGGGTGATAAACAGAGTGCACACATGCGAAGACATGAAAGGACACACGGGGAAGAGAGACATGCAGAAACACTAGGAAGAGCTATCTGGAAACACATGTGGGTATGCTAAAGAGGCTGCTCCTGATCCTGGGCAGTGACAAGGGCAACCAGAAATTGATGTGATATGTTTTGAATTTTGAGTCTCTCCCCTGTCCTTGCTCTCTAGGACCTGTTTAGACCCTTTTTGTGTGTGTTTCCTTCCTAGAATTATAACAAATTTTGGGGCCTCCATGGCTCCACTTTAGGCAAAACCTGTTTGGCTGGGCAATTGCTCACCAGGGGATATGTAATTTTTAGAGTTTGCTATTATCTGAAATCTTGTCTTCTCTCACTCTGCATACCAATTCCATCAAGAATATCTTACCCTAAGAGTTTGCTTTCTTTGCTCTTATGCACATGAATGGCTGAACCCTTTTACTGCATGTATTACTGCTTAGCAATTTGAGGTCCCTTTGTCATGTGCTAAACAGGCTGAAAAGTGTATGTGGGAGCTCTCACCTGGGAAAGTAAAAATAAATAATTTTGAGGTGTTATTAGTAAAGTCTGATTCTCATATAAATATAAATAGATGTGTGTCAAAAATGTGTTTGACTTATTAGCAGTGGTACTAGTAGAATTGTGAAGCTGACCCAAAGAATATTTGAGATATACATGCACATATATACATATCTTGTTTATATGTACTATGTATATATGTGTGCACTATGTGTATGTATATAAGTGTGTGTGTGTGTGTGTGTGTGTGTGGAGAGAGAAATTAGGGAGGAGGGACAGGAAAGAGGGAAGGAAGGTGAAAGGGAAATATATTGATGTTCATTGTCATTCAGGAAACAAGAATTGTGAAAATAAATTGACTCTGTAAGATACAAAACTGATTTCCTCACCCGGTAGGATGAGTAAACTATGACTTTTTGGATTGTCTTTTCTATCATAGAGTAACATTTAGACCTTACTGGAAGAAAAATACCTATATGATTCACATATAACTCACTAGGCTTTAATAAAAAAAAAACTATTATAGTAAGTCAAATAAATGTACATCTCCTAAGGAATTAAGTAATACCAGGATGGTCTTGTTAGACTAAATTCCAAAAACACATTGAAGGGACACATTGTCACACCTCTGTCCCATTTCAAATTGGTATAATTTTCTTTAGCAGTACCAATTCCTTTCCCAAACATGTAAAATCTGCTTTCTTTTTTTTTTTTTTAAGTTTTATTTATTTTTGCATACAAGAACTGGGATACAGGCCAGAGGTTGTGGGGAGGGGGAGGGGAGGAGGGTGAGAGGATTCATCAAAGACAGTGGTGAACAGATTGAAATACACTGCTGAGGGGAGCAGCAAGCGAGGCAGGAAAGGTCTGCTGTGCCATGTGGGTCCCCTTCCTGGCTAGGGATTGAACTCTGTGCTGCTGTGACTGCGGATGCTTCATTGTGTGGTGCTTAACCCCTTGTGCCACCAGGGAGGCCCTAAAGCCTGCTTTCTGTCATTCTAACATTATCATGTTCTAGTGAGAACTCCCTATTTTGAACTGAATTCTTCTCATTAGCATCAAGGATGTGCATTCCTGCACAAAGGAAAATATCTTTGTTTCCAGAACTTGTCTTGGTTTGTGTGGGAAGTTAAGGTCAGAGAAAAAACTAGGGTCTCAGTAAATATTCTAAAAACAGGGAAACAGGAAGTATGTCAAATAGGCTGCAAAATATATTCTTAAGCTAATTGAAAAATCTGAAAAAGTTGATGTTTACTATGAGTATTGTTTCTAACATTTCTAGATATTTTAATTTATGTTATGATTTGAGTTTTTAAATTTTGTTTTATTTATTTGTATCTATTTTTGCCTAAATATTGTAATTTAGTCATTGTTGAAAAAATTTGCACAATGCTGTACTCTGAGTTCCTCCTTAAGGGTCACTTTTGACTCTCAAGATCCACAGTTGTCACATATTGCACTGAATTTTGTTTATCTCACAAGGCACATTTTCCTTTTCAAGTAAAAGTAATATATGTGAGATCCGCATTTTGAATGCAAGGTTTATTTGAACCCATAATGGGAATAAATAATGTCCTTCACTCAATAAAGCTGAAAATCCAACTCCAGAATGTATTGTTTCTGAAAAGAATTTTTATTAAAAAATATTGCTATAAGAGGTTACAGAATAGCATATTACAAAGCATATGCAGAAGTTTTCTGCCTGAGGGAGTGAAAGTAAATAACTGAATCATTTTAGCAAAAGAATGCAGTTACCACTGCAAACTGAGGGAAGAATAATAAATAAGAGCTCAAGACAATTGACCTTTAAACTGCTAAAAGTTCTTATATACAATTGCCAACCATGTGAACTTTTACACTTCAGTGCATACATCCAAAAAAAAAAAAAGAAAGAAACATTTCTAGAAGTTTTGCATTTACAGAAAAATTGAGATAATATAGAGTCCCCTTATTTTCCATTATGATAAATTTGTCAGAATAAATGAACTAATATTAGTGAAGTTTTTGTTTTGTTTTTTGTTGTTTTGTTTTTTGTATGGAAGAACTGGATTGTAGGCCAGAGGTGCAGGGGTCAGAGGATTCACCAGAGACAGAGCCTGGAGCAGAGCAGGTAGATCTACAGAAATACACTGCTGAGAGGAGCAATGGGCGAAGCAGGAGAGATCTGCTACGCCATGTGGGTCGTTGACCAGTATCGAACTCAGGCCGTAGGAGTAATGCACTGAGAAGTAACCTTAAAGCCACCAGGAAAGCCCTGTAAGTTGTTATTATCTAAATTATTCAAATTTTTTTTAGTTTTAGTTCTCATGTTCTTATTTTGTAACAACATCATATCTCCTTATACTTATTTTAACCATCATGTCTCCTTATAGTTCACTTGACTGTGAAGTTTCTCAAAATTTCCTTGTTGAGGACACTGACAGTTTTGAGGAACAGTTGTGAGGTTTTTATCAAAATCTTCTCTATTTGTCTAATATGTTCTCTTATTATTTGAATGGTACAATGGGCTTTTGGAAGGAATACCACAGAGTTTGCGTTTACATCATCTGACAAAGGTATATACCATGAACACAACTTAGCATTCCTGATGCTGACCTTGATCGCCAAGCTGAGGCAATGTCTGCAGGTGTCTCCACTTTACCCCTTGTTTCCATACTCTCTGGAAGTAAATTACTATTCACAATCCAAAGGAAGGAGATGAGTTATGCCCCCATCAATTCTTGACAACACTGTATCAATGTAAATTATTTGAAACTCTTTGGCATGGAAAATTTGTCATCTCTGGTCTATTTATTCAATCATTTAATTATATTGGTATGGATTCATGGATATTTATTCTACACTTTATTATAATGCTGTTTTATTTTGTTTTTGGTTTATTTTTTTGGTTCAAATTTTTATAGCTTTGACCACTGGGAATCTTTCCATTTGCTTAAGTGTCTCTTTGACATGCTCTTTTTGTGGGTTTTTTATTTTAGTACTTCCATATTAGGTATTACAAGATAATCCAGGCTCATTTTGTTTATATCTCACTCAACCCTAGAATGAGCCATTGCTCTAAGGAGCCATGGTTCCTTATTTTTGCAGATGATAGTAGAAACTAAAATCTAGCTTTCTGGTATCCTCCTTGCCACTAAGGTGTCACTGCTTCTAGCCTTGTCAGCTGACAGTAAGGCAATATATATGTGTTTACTAACCACTGAAGAAACATTTCTATGAATATTTCTTTATATAACTATATTTATAGTAAACCAAACAAGAGTTCATACTTATGGCTCTCAACTCGAAACTATTGCCACATTAATTTTTTCATATAAAAGAGTTCCTCAATCCAAACCTCCTTTTAAATTACAATTTTGAGTTTGATTTTGACATTATCACCTGTTTTGTTTTTAAATTACTAAATCAGACCCATCTGAATACTGTATGTATAATAGTCTAGTATTATTTGTTTTATCTAAGCTAGAGAACTGTATTCTTCTAGTTATGAAATTTTATGAGTTAATAATTACTAATTATAATTATCAACTTGTATTTGTAAAAATTTTATTACCAAGTAGAAATAGAAGTTCCAAAGAGGCAGCAAGGGCTGATTAGAAATTCATTCTCTTATTATTTAGTAAAAAATATGTTTTCATCCATGAAATATAAGTATAGAAATATTTATTTAGCTCCCTAGATAAATAATAGGTTAATAGTAAGATCAGAAATATGAAAAATTACATTGAGTTGTAGCTATAGTATTTCCTTCATTAGATTTTTACTGGTCTTGAAGATCACTAATAAGTGATGTGGTTCAATAGATTCAAATATCAGATAGAAAATAACACTAGATTTAGGGCCTCCCTGGTGGCGCAGTGGGTTAAGCAACGCACTATGAAACAAACCGCAGCCACTGCAGCACAAGTTCGATCCCTGCTGCCGGCCAGGGCGGGGACCCACATGGTGCAGCAGACCTCTCCTGCTGTGCCCACTGCTCCCCTCAGCAGTGTACTTCCATTGATCTGCCTGTTCTGCTCCCTGCTCTCTGTGGTGAATCTTCTCACCCCCCCACACCTCTGGCCTGTACCCCAGTGCTTATATGCATAAATAAATAAATCTTAAAAAAAAAAAAAAGAAAATAACACTAGATTTAAGTAAGGGCTGAACTTAGAGGATCCATGATTTTATTGATTGACAATTCTAATCCAAATAAATATTTTATGAAAAAGGTCTAAATACTTTTCAATATGATGAGCAATTTCCAGTGTATTAAGGACAATCACAATGAGTGCTACCATTTACCCCCATATCATCTCTAAAGTAAACTTTCTGACATTTTTAGGTGATGTGGATCCTTAAGTCCAAGCATTTGATTCAATATTCTTAAATCTTTTTCAATATCAACAATGAAGATCTATTGCTGAACTTTGAGATTCTACACACAAACTTGTTTGTACATAGTTCTGAGGTTGGAGGGTATACAGATTTGAAAGACAGAGAAAAAGCCAGGATTTGTGAAAGGATTAGAATAATTTTTCTTTGGACCAGAATCATCAAGAAGGCAGCCTGATGCATTTCTTCTATCCACTGTACTATATTGACCCACACTTTCCAATACCTGCAAACAACAGTGGGTCACAGAAATTGGTCTATGGTAAGCTCTGCTACCAACACCCAATCCTAACAGGCCACTTCTACTTGTGAAACTGGAGTTGCATTTATAAATTCTATCTTTACCCTTGATTGGAGAGACGGTTTTCCAAAAAGCAGCTCCCTCTCCTTTGAAGCTGTAGATAGAGTCCCCGGTAGCTCGCCGTGATCGTATAGTGATTAGTACTCTGTGTTGTGAAGCTATAGATAACCTATTGTCAATTCCTTACGCTAAGAGTCATAGTTATTTTTTGATAGTGTGAAGGCCTCATCTTTCAGAGCCTCATGCACATGTATAGCATCAAATTTTCCCGGCCTTGCTTATCCTAGCAGTAAATTCAACTTATCACTCACAGTAATGGCTCAGAATCTGTTTCTCTTCTATGAAAAGGGAAATAAAAATTGAATCAATCCATTACAACCCTGAAAACTAAGAAAGAAACAAACATACAACAATTTCTATTAAGAATAACAAGATGGGTGTTAGCGAAGGTAGATATTGAGGTGGATTTTATAATCCCCCTCTGCAGGGGGTCAGTGCTGTAGAATTTATGTAGATGATATTTTGAGTACACCACCCAGCTTTCAACTTGTAGGTTTGAAAGATATGAAAGTGTTAGATTGTGAGGTGGGTGGAGATGGTGGGCAGTGAATACCACTTAGGCACTTGATAGGGAACAGACAAAATACATTAAGAAACAACTGCTATTAACAAGTATTTTGCAAAAGGTATCAATAAAAACATCTAAATAAGGCACTTTCCCTTTTCAAATAGACTGTAGACTAAAGAAGGCCTAGAGACAAATTTATGACAAAAATATTAAATGTGTTTTTGACATAGTAAGGCAGAAGCAGATAGGAATGAAAGTAAATTTTAAAAAATAGTAAAAAAAAAAAACTTGATAAAAAAAGAGTAACAATAAAAGGGAATATTGAACTACTGAAATGGTAAATAAGTCCCAAAGTCAGTTCTTTGATGCTGATACAGATGAAAACACAAAAATTTATTTATTTATGCATAGAAGAACTGGGGTGCAGGCCAGAGGCACTGGGGCTTGGGCTTGGGAGGATTCACCAGAGAGAGTGGGGAGCAAAACAGGCAGATTGACTGAAATACACTGCTGAGGGGAACAGCGGGTGAGACAGGAGAGGTATTCTGTGTCATGTGGATCACCTCCCTGGCCAGGGATTGAACTGGCTCTGCAGTGACTGTGGATAGCTTCATAGTGCTGCTACTTAACCCCTTGTGCCACCAGGGAGGCCCCTAGTCTTCATTTTGTTAATGTAATATATAGATTGTTTTGCCTGTGTTTAACCTTCCTTGCATCCCTGGAAGAAATCCCACTTGATCATGATTATGGTCATTGTAATGTATTGTTGAATTTGGCTTGATAATATTTTGTTGAGGAGTTTGATATCTATCCAATATCATCAGGGATATTGGCTGGTAATTTGCTTTTCTTGTGTTGTCTATTTCTCTCTTTAGATATGTTAATATTTGTTTCATGTATTTAAGTGCTACTGTTTGGAGTGCAAAATATTTACCATTATGTCTTCTTGAGGGATTAACTCCCTTTACCATTATTTAGTAACTTTAATCTTCTGTTACAATATTTGGCTAAAAATCTGCTATGTCTGATAAAGGCATTGCTATTGTTACAGGACAGGGAGAGGGGGATCTCAGAACCCCCAAACCTGCCTGCTTTAAATGGGTTCTGCCATACACTGCATCAACACAAAACATGTAAGATCTTTAATGGAAAGGAACTTTAATACAATTAGTGAACAATACAGAAAAGCATCCAAAGTTACCCATACCCTTGAGGGTAAAAATCCAACTAAATAAGAGTAGCCTGAATCAAGGCCCAAAACCTGCCACAAGTCTAAAGTATCTTTTGGGGGAGACCCATAGAAAAGAATCAGAAACAGTCAGACAAATCTGGGAGGAAAAGAGCAAAATCAAAATCAAGATTAAAAACTGCTATTGTTAAGCTCCCCACGGGTCTCTCACAGCATCTGATTCAAGCAGTCCAGAACCAAAAGGCAAACGCAGTTTCTTCATATGTCTCTCTGCTCTGTGTACCTCCTCCAGGTTTCCTTGCTGTTCTCCATCCTCTTTCCTTCTTTCTTCCTCTCTTCTTCAGTCTCCTCTCCAGCATCTTCTTATCCTTGCTCAGCTCTTCCCTACTTAGGGTGGGACAGGGATCCTGAAACTTCCCCTTTTCCTGGGACCACCCTGTTACACTATCACTGCTTTCTCTGGTTTCCATTTCTATAGTGTAACTTTCTTCATTCCTTTACTTCAGGAAGTGCTCCATCTCTTTGTGAAACCTGCCCACTTTCAGTCTATGTGTGTCCTTAAAGCTGATACAAATCTCTATAAGCAGCATATATAGTTATGTTAGGGGAAGGGTAGTTCTGAATGGATTTCATAGATGGGTTTGTGGACTCCAACCCCCACTCCAGATCATCAGTGTTCCAGAACCACAAATCCAATAATATGATCAAAGAGTGGATCCCTGGGACCTGAGAGTGGAGTTAAGTAGCCAGGCTGGGTATAAAACCAGAAAGGTGAGCCTTGGGCTCTCTCTTCCTTTGGAGCCATCTCACTTGACTCAGAGAGAGCTCTCAATGCACCATTGCTCAGAAGATCTGGTAGGATATTTGCGGATTTGTATCCCTCTCTTTCCCTTGGTGTTATTTCTACTTTATTCCCCTTCTTTTGTAAAATAAAAACCCTTTAATTACTTTTGTCACGTGTTTCTAAAGTTGGTACTTATTATAAAACCCAGTCAGGGAAACCCATTTTATATTAAGGTTGCCCTGTAACAGTTAGGGTATTTGTTTTGTTTTGTTTCCTTTTTTTCTTTTTCTTTTTTAGTCCATTCAACCATTGTATGCCTTTTGCTTGATATATTCCTTATACATTTAAAGCGATTATTGATTGGTATGAACTTACTATTAGCATTTTGCTAGCCCTTTTTGGTTGTTTTGTTATTCTTTTGTTCTTTGCACTTTTCTTTGATGATTTGAATATTTTCTATAGTGATATGCTTTGAATCCTTTATCTTTTGCTTAACCACCACAGGATTTGTCTAATATTTATCAGTGGGCTTTCATAAAACATCTCGTATTCATAACAGTCTGCTCTAAGTTAATAGTAGCATGCATGCCAACTTGTATAAAAACGCTACATTTTTAAAGAGGAAAATTGTGCATCCAGGGTGTGAATTACATGTATCAGTTGTCCCTCAGTTGTCAGAACTCTTCACTTGTTGACTTACTCTAAAGTAGAGAAACCCACAGAAACTACAATAATCAAGTGATCATGATGGAGGATAAAGAATAAAAAAGGAGACACCACAAGGTAAAGAACCTGTACCACATAAGGAGGTAGGGGTAGAAGAGATTAAACCCAGTCATTGAAGGCCCTTAGGGGTCAACACCTAGATCAAGTAATGTAACACCCAGACAGGGATTAGACTGCTTTAGGGAGTGTAAGGAGCACAAACATGAAGGTGAAGATATGGAGATTAAGGACTAAACCATTCACCCACAGAGATGAGCCAAAAGACGACAAAATTCTTTTTTTGTTTTGAGGATTTATTTATGCATATAAAAGCTGGGGTCACGGGAGGTGAGAGGATTCACCAGAGAGAGTAGGGAGCAGAACAGGCAGATGGACCAAAATAAACTGATAAGGGGAGCCGTGGGCAAGGCAGGAGAGGTCTGCTGTACCATGTGGGTCCCCCTCCCTGGCCGGAGATTGAAATTGCGCTGCTGTAACACAGATGCTTCACAGTGCGGCACTTAACACGCTGTGCCACCAGGGAGGCCCACGATGATAAAATTCTAATGTTACCCCCACAACCAGGCAGCTGTCCTTCTGGCCACCTGTAACTATGCAGGTGCTTCTCTTCACCAATTCTCTTCTCTACATGGAATAGAAGGACGTCTCAGAATCTAAGATCTTTAAGTGGCATGTGTCGAGAGAGGAGGATTTGGAACTTTAGAGCTTTTAGCATCATTATGTTAGGGGAAAGGGTAGTACTGAATAAATTACACAGATAGGTTTGTAACTCCAAGAAAGGGGGGAGTTCCAGAATCCTGGTTCTGCCCTAAGTGGGTGGAGCTGAGCAGGGATAAGAAGATGTTGGAGAGAGGAGAAAAGAGGACAGAAGGAAGGGAGGAAGAATGAAGCAGGATGGAGAGCAGCAAAGAGGCTTGGAGGAGGCACAGAAAGCAGAGAGACATGTAAAAAAACTGCACTTGCTAAGCATAATCCCCTCCAGATACATCCATGTTCCCATGAATGAGTCTAGTTTTTCATTTCTGATTGCTGAGTAGTATTCCATCGTGTATATGTAC
>JAGFMF010011463.1:1235566-1267117 GCA_019455555.1 Galemys pyrenaicus
GTGATGGTGCACTGGTGAGATGGTGATGGGGAATACATAGGGATTACAATTAATGGCAAGTATATGTAAATTTTAAAATATTTTAATAAAAAAAAAAAAAGTCTTCTGAGCGCGCGGGTGGAGGACCCAGTGTGGGGAACCCATTTTATATTAGGGTTGCCCTGTAACAATACTATGGTTGTAAGAAAATATTCTTGCTATGAGGAAGTAGACACTAAAATAATTAAGGAAACATAGGCCTGATATCTTCACTGTAACATTAGGTTTACAGGAAGGTTTCAGGAAAACACTATGTAGAATAGTTCTAGAAATACATGATAGGATACACATTTCATATCTACTATGCATAGAAAATACAGCAAATGGGATAAAATGTGAACAGCTTATGAATTTGGATAATGGACATTTGGGATATCCTACTCGCTCAACTTTTATACAAGTTGATACAAGGGATATAGTATAAAAGGGATAAAGTATAATAATGTTGTGTCCGCAACACCACAGTTATAAAGAAAAGAAACGGGAGTCCTGCAGCAGGCTGTAAAATGTAGATTCTGTTTGATGCAGGATCCTGGCCTTTTTATTGGCAGAGAGAAGGTACTGCATTTTGGCTTTAGCAAGGGTGAGTCCAATGATATACACCCAACTCCCACTCATGGCCCCAATCTTATTAACAAGGTGTTCCACTGATTAGTCCCTGAGGTGAAAAGCACATCAGTATAGCCCCAGGGCAATCAAGCCTCCTGCTCATGTCTAATTTGAAAGGAGCCTTTTAAGCTACACCCATATAATGACCTTTACATCTTCTAATAGGAAATAGTGGAAAGTAAACACAAAAAAACAAAGTTAACAATGAGAAAGTAAAGATAAGCATAGTCTAGAGAATACTAAAAGGTAAAAAGAAAATACTGACACACTTACCTAATAAGTTAAAAATAAAATAATTCTCTGGAAATTTTATATATAGAATATATATATGCAACAAAAATTCTGCTGTTGAAAAAAATGAAATAAATTTTAAAAAAGACCCATGATATATAAATTAAAAAATAAAGACCAGTGTGCATAAGATCAAAATTAGAATATGTATAAAAACATGTATGCTTGTATATATAGTAATATATAAAAAACAATTGATAACAGATAATATCTGAGTATTTTGTTTGGGAGGGCTTTATGAATTTTCCAAATACATGGCAATATTGTGTGTTAATTTTTCAATAGTTGTTTGAAAGCCCTCAAAAATTTTATGTAATATCTCTGAAGACACATTAAGGAAACATGTGCAATGACTCTGGAAACTAAGGATTAGAATTCATCATATATCAGAATCTTGGAAGGATTCACACTAATTAAAAGCAGATGTTAAGCTTTAAACAAGTGTAATCATTGCCAACCAACACTTGACCTTGTGCCCTGGAACAATGCAGTAGGGAGTAGACACAGCACTCTGACAGGAAGAGGGTTAACAACGGGAAATTGGCTGGACACCACCTTCTCATTGCAGATACTTTCTCAGGCAGGAAATTCTTCTTCCTATACCCAGATCCTCATTAGCTCATTCTTTGTATATTCATTTAGAATGTCTAAGAAACCCTGAGAATTATCTGAGTGGGTTTTTGCCTCCACAACTCTGCTTTGTAACTTGGTCAGAAACCAGCAGAGAACAACAGGAGAGAGTTGGGGCAGAATAACACAATAATTACTATTTTATTTTAGCACATTAACAGAAAAACTTAGAGGTTTAAATATGACTGATTAAAATAGAGCTATATAGTATAATAAATTACTAAGGGAAAAGAATTTTTTAATAGATCAATGAAAGAAACATATAGGAAGGGGAAACAAAGTCATGACCATCAATATATTTATTTATTTTCTTATTTATACTTCTAGTATTTCAAGACGTATTTCTTATTTTCCTGCACTCAAAGAATAATTGTAAAAGTGTGAAATTATCGAATTAAAAACTTGGAAACTTTTTAACTGAAGAGAATTTAGTAAGTAATGTTCTTTCACTAAAAATCAGTAACAAAAGAAATAACATACACTTACTTGCTTCATAATTGAAATATGATTTACTATGATCCCAAGAACAATATGAAAATTAAAATTAAAATCACGGAGAGAATAAGGGAAAAAATAACATGATTAAAAATTTAAAGTAACACAGCTAAATCTCTTTGATGATGAAATGCTCCAAGTAGAATTTACAAATTGAGAAAAACAACATAAGTATCTAAAGTACCAACAAATAAACTAAAAGAAAATTTCTATAGTTAAAATGCAAAATTAATTAAATGCACCAGTTACCTTTTGTTATATAATAATTAAGTGCATCATTAACCTTTTATTATATAACACATGATCTTCAAACTTAATTGCTTAAAAAAAACTTTTTTAACCTTGAAACTAAGGAGTTTCACCACATGGGTTATGTTAGGACTTTAGTGGGGTGAACTTTCTGCTCTGGACTGGGATCTACTGATCACTTCTGGCTTTTGGTGCCTGTGATCAGCTGGTGGGCAGATTAAGGCTGTCTGGTTTATGAAGATGTCAGTTGAGGTGGATGAGAAGACTCTGGATCTCTCTACACTTGATCTCTCCTTTATCAATCCATCTGGTCTTGTTCAAATAGAGGTTGTGAATTCTAGAGCAAAGAAACACACATCTGCTTTTGAGGTATCGACTCTGAACTCACACAAGGTTACTTCTGCCACATTTATTCAATGGGGTAAACCACAAATCATTTCCATTTAAAAAACAAAGAAATAGACTCCATGTCTAGGTGATAAATCAGGGAAAACTTGCAAAGAATTAGGACCATTTTTTGACTATCATGTTACATGACACTTTAATAGAAATAACTTTGAAAACCTGGCATAAGTAGGACTTGTGTAGTAAAACACAAATTTTAATTAATGCCCAGGAAGAACTGGACAATTCAGAGAAAATCAAAAAACACTTGTTAAAGTCTACAATAAAAAAATATGGCAGCCCAATGTAATTTTATATCTGAGGTCCAGCTAACTTCCCAAGAATAGAAAAACTCTTTTTTGAAGTTCATCAGTCTAAAGAAAAATTCCCAATATGTATAATGCTACTATACATTGTTAAGGGGTGGGATGACGACCCACTGTCATCATTTGTGAAACTAGATGTTCAATTCATTAGTGAAAAAAAAAAAAGGTGGCTAACTGAACTGAGGGCTATAGTGAAGTTAAAAGGATTTTATTTAGAAAGTATTTCCAACTATCGATAGGTAATTTGTTATGCTTTAGGAACACAATAGTTAGGCATTAGGAACACAATAGGAATAAGAACTACTGGTGGGAGTGGGATGGAAAATAACCCAGGAGTCAGCACATTCCAGCCTTTGGGCCAAATCTGGCTTTTTGCCTACTTTGTAAGTAGCGCTTTATTGGAACATAACATATCTCCTTGTTTATGTATTGCCTATGGCTGCTTTCACCAAACAGAGACAGAATTGAATAGTTATAACAGACTAAGTCATTCCTACCTGATTCTTTACAACCTTGCCCTTTGTGGAAGAAAAACTTGCTGCTCAAATAGCAAGATAAGATTTTAATAAACAAATGTAAACAAAATAAATGGATTAATGAGGTGGAGAATATCTGGAAATCATCTTTAGATAAATTAGTTTAAAAAAGCCAGCCTGAGGAAATAGAGTCTGAAGGATGAGACTGTGTTTGATATGTGAAAAGATAGGAAGAAAAGCTTTCCTATCAAAGATGATAATATTTTTAAAAACCTTCATGGTTTTGGGGAATTGAAGATAAGCTAGTGGGATGGAACAGTAGTAAGCAAGGGCCAAAGGAGAAATTGACTCAAGAAAATGTTGGAGACAGATATGAACCACACCCTAAATAACATGGCAGGAAGTCAGAATTTTAGTCAAAGAGCAGTAGTTCAGGGGCCTCCTTGGTGGCTCAGTGGGTTAAGCAACGCACTATGAAGCAAACTGCAGCCACTGCAGCACGAGTTTGATCCCTGCCCCCAGTCAGGGAGGGAACCCACATGGTGCAGCGGACCTCTCCTGCCTTGCCCGCTGCTCCCCTCAGCAGTGTGTCTCAGTCAGTCTGCCTGTTCGGCTGCCCACTCTATCTGGTGAATCCTCTCACCGCCTGAGCCTCTGGCCTGTACCCCAGCTCTTGTATGCATAAATAAATAAATCTTTAAAAAAAAAAAGAGTAGTAGTTTAATACTCAGAAGTCAATTATAGCTAGGTGATCTATCAGTATAATAACCAAAATGACAAAAACTAAAAGTTTGTGATTTTTACCAATTTTGCAAATACAGAAAAACACACAAAGTTCAGCAGGCTTTCCTAATTACCATTCTAAGTAAAAAAGCAGAGAAAGAAATTTCCTAAAGACAGAAAGTTTGTCAGAAGTCAACAGCAACTACACCACATATAAAATAGGAAAATACCAATGCCTGTATCATTAAAACAAGAAAAAAGGCAAGAATATCCACTATCGCCATTACTATTTAATCTTTTTTCTAAAAGTTCTGGGCAAATGCAAGAAGGAAATGAATAAATATATTTACTGAAAGAAGAAAGTATTATTTATATTAGTAGGACTCTATACTTAGAAAAGCTAAGAGAGTCAGCTTGAAAACTATTATGAGTTCGAGAATTTCTTAAATGTATGTGTGTATGTGTGTTTCTCAGTAGTTTTTTATACTAGAAATCACCAGCTAGAAATTAAAATGGAAAAATATTCTGCAGCCATAAAAGTGAAAATATATACCGGAATAAATTTAACAAGAAAAATAAGATTTTGTGAAAAAGACTTTTGAAAAATGCTAAGTACCATAAAACAATATCTGACTAAATAGAAAGGCATCATTCTCTGGGATGAGAAAATGTCATGTCCACCCTCCCCAGAATAGTATAGAAATCTCTGTAACTCTGATTAGAATCACAAAGATTTTCAATCTGGCATCAATAAAGTCTTGTTGAATGTAAAGTAAAAGAGTGGATATGTGACACTTGCTAAGAAGCTTGTGAAAAAGAAGTATTGTAGAAACAATGAAAATTTTCTTGAAGCTTTGTGGTTAAAGTAATTAGCTATTCCTAAAGAAGTATACAAATAAGATGAAGAGTTTCTGGTTTTTGGATGATTTTTCTATCAAACTGGTGGAAATAATGTGTTATTTTTCCTTCAGGGTTGGCTGGTACTTCTCTGAGTGTAGTATCGACATTTCTGCAAATGACTTGACTGGAAGATGTGTTTCCTAAGCTTGTCCTCTTACCAGCAGCCCTCCTAATAGACCAGCTAGTGGAAATGACTGTAAAGTTCTGGGACCTAATCAGCCCAGGACCTAATCAATAGTTACAGCACTAGTTTTCAGGGGTCAGTTTGGAGGGTGAAATGACCAGAATGAGGTCTTATTGAAGAGGGATAGGCAAACATAGATAAGTCAACTTGACTTCTCAGCCTTTGACTTGAGACTTCCATCATTTCTGAAAAGACTCATAGTCACCACACAGCTTTGGACACAGATAAATGATATATATCTATGCGTTTCTTTTGAGTATGAAAAAAATAGTATTTTTACTCAGATGTGTTAATGCTAGAGTTTGTGATCCAGTAGTAAACCCTTAACCTGGCCTTAGTTGTTATTAATAGTGCATAGGAAATTTTCATAATTGGAAATGAAATTTTTACAAATGGGAAAATTCTGAATGGAAGATATGGAAATAAAAACTACTAAAGTAATAACAGAGGTTATCCATTTAGAGTTTGTTAATGAAAAGTAGTTAGCCTCTTTAACTTGTATTTGGTAAATATTCAAAGGCAGACCGGACAGTGTCTGTTCTGATAAAAAAAAGTCTGATAGTAGGGAAAAAAGGCTAACTAGAAATGGGACAGCTTATGTGAGTGTGTTAGGGGAAATTATTTAGTCCTCTGTATTAGGGAAGCTGGCGATCACTGACCAACTTCCAGTCCTTCTTGGCCAAAATGCATCAGAGGTCATGAGTCAGAGTTGGATTATATATAGGGCCTGGCCATTGTCTAGTTATACATTTAGTATCTCAGACACCCCTCCCACTGTGGTCATTCACTTGTGAGAGGTTGACAGTTCAGAGAGAGCTAGAGATCCAGACCTTCCCTGACTAGGGGTTGTTCAGTCATTTCTGTAAGTCAACCAAACTGCAGAATCTTCAATTCTGAAAGAGATGTTACAAGCTCAGAAAGATTTGGCACACAAATGTCTGTAATATCCAGTTCATCTTAGAAAATCATTCAACTGTCAATTTATAAGATGTGAGGGTAAGTTTGGCTAGTCTTCACTCTGTTAGGAGAAAGTGCCTTTCTCTTCTTAAGTAAGCCATGCCCTAAATAATGACCAACAATTTTTTTTTTGTTATAATTGTGCTATCTTTTGAACAGAAAGCAAGTTAACGGAATCAATTTTACAGACTTCCTGGTTCTCTGTACAAAATATGGCATCATCCACATATTATATCAACTGAATCTCAAGGGAAACTTAGATCTTTAAAACTTGACTGAGAAGCTCTTCCTATAATTTCATCTTTGTTCATATAATTCAGTTATGGTCCAAAATTATTTTTTATTGGAAATGTTGCAGAGATGACCTTTTTGTAGACATTTACTTCCTTTCTGAGCCTTTTACTGGCCCTCAAGGTTACCGTGAAAAGAGAAAACCTTGCACGTTTCTTTCTGCACGGGCCAGTCAACCGTGGCTGTCTAGGATTTAGCCTCTAAGTTTCTGACCATCTTATGTACAATACTGGCTTCTTACCCTGGGCCAAAAGCACTCAAGAGAATTATAAACACATCTGTGAATAGTTATGGTTCTTTTATAGGTTTAATGAATCCTTAATCATAGCTTTTAATTCACCTGAGGTCAAAGGCTTAACTTCTGCAGTTATCTACATACCTTGCTCATAGGAGAGAGGGATCTTTAGAGGAAAGTGGTATTTCAGTGTCTTTGGAGGAAAAGAATCGGGACCAGGCAAAGGAGTTCCTGGAGGTGCAACGGAGAGACATCAGAGGTTGTGAGAAAGAACTGGATAGAAGGGGCAACTGCAGGAGAAGGAGGGGGAGGATGGCATAGGGAAATGAGTCTTGTTTGGTTTTGCGTAACTTGTTAAATTGTTTATTCATTGCTTTTGACCTAAGACTTTCAGTGAAGGAAATTTTTTTATTCAGAATTTCATTTAGAGGTTGTTGCATGCCAGTTTAAAAAATCACTAGATCCAAGAGATCATATTCCCTTTCTTCTAAGGCATCTCTTAAATACACAATTTTATTCAAGTCAAATGTCCCCCTGAGTGACCACTGAAGGCCCAAATCATTTTTGGTGACATTATGCTCTTTAGAGAGATAAGTACAAGAGTTAGGATTGCAATGACAGTGTATGTAAGAAGCAGTGTTTTCTAGGGGGAGACAATTTAAGCTATGAGTTCATGAGCCTGGCAATGGTAGTAGAAATGGGTGGTTTGGCACCTCATATTTTGGGTCCCTAACCACACCTACCTCTAAAAGTAGACCAAGTAAGTTGGATTCTTCACCCCTTCCCCAACTCCAGAAAACCATAGCAAACATTCTCAGTGGATCAAGACCAAATTCTCAAGGCAAAAGTCAAGACAGAAAGAAAAACCAATTTGGTTTTCAGTGATCCTCAGCACTGTAGGTGCAAGTGGCTGCTTCTCCAGTAAACTCAGCCAGTTCACAAACTGTGAAGTCAGCTGGGACAACAGGCCAATGGCACCTCAGCCTGTGGTTTCACTTCTGATGCTCTTGCTCTTAACAGACAATGTTCTCAGACAGCAAAATCCAAAACCAGCAGAAAACACAACAAAGAGGAGGGAAAAGAAAGACCTGATTGCACCAAGGATGTCAAATAAAGCCCTCTTTGTAAACCGAGAGTAGGTGGTGGAGGAACTCAGTGCAGAGTCCACTCCTGTCCAGACCTGGCACCCCTCGAGCAAGAGAAGCAAGGCCAAAGGGCTTCTGTGGGAACCTCATCTAATTGAAGGCTTTGGGGAGTGGCAAAAGGAAGTACAGACCATATCTAGGTGTAGCGTCCAGTAGAATCTGGAAATAAATGATGATCACCCAAAAGAGAATTTCTAATAGCTACTTAATCACAGTTTGCCATAGCAGGGAAGTCAGCTATAATCACTTACTTTTAGCAGAGACTTCACAACAGGAAGGGAATCTTTACATGGACAAAATAAAACAAAACCAAAAAATTCAAGTTAGGTCTTGCTTATGCTCAGGTATGATTGGAGATTATAGGCATGAGGAAGCTGGAAGTAGATCATCTGGAAGCACAGTGATTGATTTGGCTTTCTCATATTTAGCTTTCTCTGGTTGATCCTGAGCTGGAGACTGGATCCAAGATTAGAGGAAACTAACTATCCTTGACCAAATCCTGTCCTTTCCAGGCAGATCATGACAGAGGTTGTATAGCAGTGATATTGTGACATATATTCTTTGTTGTCTATTTGCATTTTCACTTTCTCCAGGAGAGCAATGATTTTTTTTTTTAAGATTTATTTTTTTATGCATACAAGAGCTGGGGTACAGGCCAGAATCGGGGGAGGTGAGAAGATTCAACAAACAGAGTAGGGAGCAGAACAGGCAGATTGACTGAAACACACTGCCAAGGGCAGCAGTGGGTGAGGCAAGAGAGGTCTGCTACGCCATGTGGGTCCCCTCCCTGGCCTGAGATTGAACTCGTGCTACAGTTACTGCGATTTGCTTCATAGTGGGTTGCTTAACCCACCGCGCCTCCAGGGAGGCCCTTTTTTCCTTTTTTTAACCCTGAAAAGTGTTCATTCAACTGATCATTGGATCAAGCTTAGTGCTCACTAAAAGTATGATTTGAGTGAGTTTCTCTTGTCTCTGCTTGGTCTGTCGATTGAAATATTGGTCTGAGAATTTCTTTGGAGGAGATTTTATTTTTATAGGTTTCTTTTCCTACTCATTTCCTTTCCCCTTCTGCAGAATGATCTTGTGCCCTGAAGCTGACATATGGCTGACATGTGGCACAGGCGTGTCGTCTCTGGCCTTGCCTACAAGAAGTGTTCCATTTTTCAAAAAGGCTGTTAGAAACTCTTTGAAGTCCAAGTCTTTTCCTTTTGTTATTCTTTTAAATTGTCAATAATACTACACAGTCGTCTATACACAGAGGGTGTTCAATAAGTGGTTCTGACTCATTTTAAAATGTACCTCAGATTCACAAAAGCCCAGAGCTTAAAGACAAACTGGCTCATTAAAATGGTATCACACCAGGTCATCCTTATTATCTTCCTCCCAAATTATGAAGTGTATGTGTTACTGAGCAGGGTGCTTTACAGATTACTTAAAAAGAAAAGAAAACCTATTTTTGACTGTGAGAAAATCTTTATGAACTGGAGACATAGTGAGATTCAAACCGCTTTTCACCTGAGCAGAATTATAAGTTAGTGGATCCCAGAGAGGAAGAAAGAGTCAGACTGCTAATTATCAAGGCTCCTGGTTGTCTTGGTTCAGGCGCCCCTGGAATCACAAATCACTGCTGGTGAGTCAGTTAATGAATAAAGAACTGAGTAAAGGCTGTGAGGTTAAAAATTATCAAGAAGACTTCTAGATAATTGAAAAAGGAATACAAATACTCCACATCTACATTTTTAGCTGTGGTTCTCGGCAATCATTGAATTAGTTCTATATCTACTTTATAGGATACCTGACTTGCTTACAGTTTATCCTCAGCAGTTAACAACAACTTGCTAGCTTGTTGAAACTCAATTCTCACTTTCTTTCCTATGTTCCATATTATTGTGTGAATTTGAGTTGTTATTTGTTGTATTTCTCTGTGTCCTCAAGGATAGCGTTTATGTGGAGATGACTGTGTAGTTTTCTTTTTAAATGAATAGTTGATTTGCTTGATTCTTTTGTAAGCTTTTAATTTATCTTAGAGTATGTATCGTTTTTAAATATCTAACAAAGTTTTATAGTTGCGTTTAAGGCATGTTTTAGAAACATACCAAATAACTTTTATAACACCTCAGTTTATTAAATTTCCTTTTATATTTGAAATTGTATGTTAATATATTCAATTTTCTTTTTAGCAATACAATTGCCTAAGTTAAACACTTCTTCTAACTTTTATTAGCTCATTAATTAATCTTATAAATATCTCAAGTTCTCTTAAAAATTTCAAGACTATAACAAATGTAGTAATAATTTCATTTAATAGCACAAATCTAAATCATTTACACCAGTATGTTTTAGAAAATGGAAATTAAAAAGGTTAATAAGACACATTATAAGAAAATATACAAGCAAATATGCCAATTCCTTACTGCAAATATTAATAGTATGGATTTTTAAAAATTTTTTATAAATACTCCTAATTCATCTTGTTTGAAAAGATGTTTAATCACTAGAGACATGTCATAACATAAATTTTAACTTAAGTATAACATAAATTTTACCATCTTGACCATTTCTAAGTATACATTTATATCATATTTATTATATCCATATAGTGGTACAAGCAATCCGTAAGTTTGTTTTGTTTTTTTTTAAATCTTGAAGCAGTTGAAACTCCATACCCATTAAGTAGTTCCCCATTTCTCTCTCCTTCCCCAATTTCTGGCAACCACCATCCTAGTTTCTTCTCTTTCTGTGAATCTGACTATTCAAGGTAGCACATGTAAGTAAAATAAGGATCTTGCAATGTTTGTCTTTTTTGTGACTAGCTTATTTCACTCAGCATAAAGCCCTTAAGATTCAGCCATATTATACAATGTGACATGATTTCCTCCCATTATAAGGCAGCATTCGAGAAGGATTTATTTCCTAACTTAACAAAAAGAAATGTTCATGGGAAGCATTATACTAACACACGACATTACAAAAAGTGTATACATTTCTTAAAGTTAAAAAAAAAGTATGTTCCTATCCCATCATATCTATTCCCTTCCCTTTCAAATTTTAAGTTACCCTTCTCATTAGTTGATATATATCTAATTTTTATCTTCTTTCTATACCTACTGAAAGGTAAGTTTCATGAAGGTAATTTTATTTCCTGTCTTGTTAATTGCTCCATCCACATACAGGATTTCTAAAGGTGAACTTAGTGTATTGTAGACACATGTTGATTTTCAGTGGTGTACATTTGAAATTTATGGAATGTTGTAATGCAATGATACTTCAATTAAACATACACAGAAAAGCAGGAAGAGACTGAAGAAAGACCTTCATTCATTTATCTCATGTGTTTTTTTAGGACTTACTATGTGATTTTGCAATTAAATATTAAATGCTTTTAATATTTTACTATTAAATATTAATACTCATGGACTCAAATTAAGTCTTAGTTATAATTACTGTGCCTTTAAAAGGGATGGAGATGAATTTTATAAAGTTCATGTCCATGAATTTAAGCCACAAATTTCCTAATATAACCATCAGTTGCTGGCATTTTCCACACTGAAGATTTCCTCACTAGGATGCCTTTAAATTTTAATACTCCTAACTCATAAAACAAATTTATCTCTCAGTACAATATTTTAGGCTGCTATTTATATGGGGAAAATGCATATTTATGTCCCCAAAGCTCAATGCAATATTTTTTTATCAAAATGATGAGAGGAAAAGCCCTGACTTATGATTCAAATACAATTGACAGAATGACAGAATCAGTGTAGAATCCTTGACAAGTCCTACCGTAATATCAGCAAAGGAGACATGACTCTTATGAAGTCCACAGTGTAAAGACAGACATCGCAGCATTAGTGCATACAATACAAAATTTAGTTATAAAAATACATTAGAATCTTTAACTCATGTGCAACTGTTTTCTGTACTTTAAGAAATTGGTTGGAGGTACCAAGTTGATGGTTAACATACTAAAAGTTTTCCTGTTTGGAATAATCAGACTTCTGTTAGCAATTCTGTGCATAAATAAGTACTGATTGTCAGAAACAGTTTAGTGACATTCATCAGAAAATTCTGCACTCTTTTAAAAGAAGTGTGCACCCTCCACTGAGGTTGTTGCCAACTTGCTCCATCATCACATTTGGATTTCCACTTCTTTTATATATCTTTCAATATCTTCCTGTCTACCTTCAAAAATCTTTGGATATGGCTATGTCCTGCATCCTTTTCATATTCTTTCTATGTTCTATGATTATAATTCTTATACATATTAGAAGACAGCTAATTAAATTTCAGGCATCTGTGATTTATCTGGTTTTTGTATTGTTGACTTTTGAGAGCTCTCTGTGGATTCTTATGTGCACAGTTTGATCATTTTCTTTATGTATTTGTAGTGTCTGTCCCTATTTCCCTCTTAATTTAACCCATCAAATTAAAAAGGTCTTTGGGATGAGTTTATAGAAATATTTATAATATTTAATAAGTCAAATTTAATTTTTAATTTCTCTATTTTAATGAACAGAAGAAGTAAAATATGTATTTTGGACTTCCATTCAAACTATTTCATGGCATTATGATTGACAAATACATTTTCATTCTTCTCCATAACAGTGAAAATGCTCATACTACAAAGTGAGCAGGGTGATTCTCTTTTTCTTTTTTTAAGGACTTATTTATTTATGCATACAAGTACTGCGGTACAGGCCAGGATGGGAGGTGAGAGAATTCACCAGACACAGAGTAGGGAATAGAACAGGCAGACTGACTTAAATACACTGTTGAGGGGAGCAGTGGGTTAGGCAGGAGAGGTCTGCTCTGCCATGTGGATCAGCTTCCTGGCTGGGGATAGAACTTGCACTGCAGTGGTTACAGATAGCTTCATAGTACTGAGCCTTAACCCCTTGTGCCACCAGGAGGCCCAAGCAGAGTGATTATTTCATCTGTGATCTAATTTCTAACTTTACCAATCACCTTAAAAGGAAAATCATCAATTTGTTTGTTTTACAAATGGACCTTAAAGGAAAGTTAATTTTTCTCAACTTCAGGTCTTGGGAAATAACTGCAAAATATTAAGTCAGAAAAGATTGTTACTAACCCTAGAATTTTAATGAATTTTTGCTAGATGGAAATGGGACTAGATTGAAGCAAGATAAATTAATGTACCCAAGAAACTGGAAAGAATCTGAAATTATGTAAACGCTGGCAAAATCTCTTTTCATTCTATTAACAGCAAATATTCCTTTTATGAGAAAGTGGAAACAGAAATATTACCAGGTCAATACTACATTCTAAAGAAAAGACTGAGAAAACAGAAGAATTCCCTGAAAAATACCACAGATTTTTATGTTCAAAATTATCTCAAAGTAATGATACCGTCCAAGTACATCACAGGGTAAACTAGAGAGGAGGTCACACAGTAGAATAGTATTGGGGGCACAATTATAACAAGTAATAAGAAAACACACAAGTCCTTGATTTGTGTGTCCAAGTGAGAGTTCACATTAAGTTTCCTACTGCAGTGATCATTAAATACAGGTTCTCCTGCTAATCAAAAGTAAAGTGTTTTTATGAAAACTTTCCTAAGCTGAAATGACATAAAACGAAGCAATGACTATTAAATTATCTGGAAACATTTTTGAGTGTCCTTAGACCCAAAAAATTATCTACCAAACCATAGTACACAAAACCTACACCAAAACTAACCTATAGTACAAGCAGGAACAGCATGATAAACACACAGTCCGTAACAACCAGCTCAGTGTTCCATGGGTGCTGTCTGATGGTGGCTGTTTTTGTTGTAAAAATGAAAATCGTCTCTCTCCCTCCTGCCCCCATTAACACACTTTATACTTTACTTCATAAAAGTAAAGTGGCGTTACAAAAACTTTCAAAAGACCACAATACTTATACCAATGTTTTAATCATAAGTTTTGATGGAATCAATTTCTTAGTTACTGTTCAGAAAAACCACCATGTTTTTTCCTCTGTGTGTATATGTGTAAAAATAGGGCTTTATTTCGTGTAACTCTTCTCTCCTTGCAGAGTTTTATAATTAGATTTTTATGGTGCTAATTTCATGTTTGCCGTAATCTGGCTGCTTCTGAGTGCTTCTCTCTCCTTCTCTATCTCCTTCTCCAGAAATTTTAAAATTAATTTGCTCATAAATATTACTGTCATTATGTATAAGTTCTAGGAATACCTAGTGTAGATATAAAGTTAAGCATTTCCAAAATAAAAAAGAGACAGAGGGTATATCTAATACTTTGTTTCTTTCATAAATTTTCCCTTGCCAAGAGTAAAATTCAGAAGAAAATTTAACTGTGAGTTCAAAAAATGGATGTGACTTCTACCTAGAAAAAAAAATCAACACTGAGAATTTTTGGCAAAATTTTAGTCTTTACAATTAGTGATATTTTATTACAGAGATTTATTTCTATTTGAAAAGTGATAAAAATGTATTAAGTAGTCAATCATTGGGGCAAGTCAGAGTAATTTATTTGCATCTTAATGTCAATAGCATGTCTTCTTATTCTATCAAAATGTAAAAAATTTTAGCAAAATATTTTATTACAGGATGAGTTTAATTTTTCATGATTTAAATATGTAAGTTCTCCTACATTGGTTCCTTAGATCCAGTAAGTTATATTTGTTTACACAAAGATTTTAGAATTAAGACAATAGAAGTGTGTTTAAATGAAAATGTAATGAAAGATGAATTTTGAGAGAAATTAAACTTTTGAATATTTATTATTTGACCTAAAATGTTAACAGTGCTGGAGTACAGAAATTCTAGTTTAAACCAAAATCTTCAATCCAGTTTGATTTGTTCAGGTTTTCACTTTAATTATGTGGATTTGGAGTGTTACATAAAAGTGAATTAAGTCTCACTAGAACAGAGGTTTTAAAAAGAGTAACAGGGCCTCCCTGGTGGCGCAGCGGGTTGAGCAACGCACTATGAGGCAGACCGCAGCCACTATAGCACGAGTTAGATCCCTGCCTCTGGCCAGGGAGGGGACCCACATGGCATAGCAGACCTCTCCTGCCTTGCCTGCTGCTCCCCTCAGCAGTGTGTGTCAGTTGGTCTGCCTGTTCTGCTCCCCACTCTGTTTCTGGTGAATCCTCTCACCTCTGGTGACTCTGGCCTGTGCCCCAGTTCTTGTATGCATAAATAAAAAAATATTTAAAAAATAAATAAATAAAAAGAGTAACATATATACAATATTAACATTTGTTTCTTTAATTTCTAGAAATTCTGGGGATATTTAGGTCTATGTATTAACTTATTAACTTGTACAGACCAATCAAAAAAGAAAAGGTTCTTTTCTTTTATAAGACACCTAATTTCTTAATACACTAGGAGGTAGGGAAATATTTGAAGTCACGCAAAAGGATCTAAAATCACAAAAACACAGAGAAAACTTGCAGCTTTATTTCTACAACTTCAGTCATAGGTAAAAATCAGGACAGCACACAAAAACTCCAAAGACTAGATATGAAAGGACTATTCTTTTTGCCAGTGGACAGAAAGATGTTATCTTAATTGGTATGAGTGCACAAATAGTCAAGCAGAAAAACACTTCAGATTCTCTGCTGCCTTTCACCCTTGCAGAGATTACTAAATGACAAGCCATATAAACATATTACCAATCATTGTTGCAATAAATTAGTAAATGTTTTTTGGCAACATACAGAATACATCCATGGACATTCAAAGTGCTCAACTGATGATCCAGTCACAACCAGACTTCTAGACCATTTGTCTCTGCTCCATTGTAAAAAAAATACACTCAGTTGGATAAAACAAACACTAACCAACAGATTGATCAAGAACCAGAGAAGAAAACAAACAAAAAGTCAGGAGGGGTGGGAAATACAGTGAGTAAGTAAAGATAAAGTTTCACAATCAAATGGGGATCACTCCAGGAGCTAAGCAAAGACATACTTAGGCTTAAACAGTTCATTAAGTTTACTTCTGGAAAACTGCAATTCTGTTGACCCAGTAGATAAGTCTATTCAGTTTTTGGGCATCTCAGTGGATGACCTGTCAACAAGTCAAAGTACATTTTTCTAGGAGTTGAAACACAAGTCTCACAAACACAGAATGAACACAAGTCAAATATTTAAAAAAAAAAAAAAAAGCTATCCAGAACAGTAAAGGGTCTGAGATTTCACTCTACTTGCAAGCTAATAATTTGCCAGCCATGGACTCACAGATGCTGGTGGAAGACTTGAGATGCCTGGGTGAGAGGCAAAAGAAATGTCTGACTCATGGTGCAGCAAGCAGCGTGAGCACCAGGACATTAAGTGCCAAGTTTTCAAACTGCAGTTTCCACACAGTGATAGAACTCTGGGTGACAGATGCACCTGCAGTGGATTTCATTCTAAGACAGGAACTCTGAGTTTAGGTAATGCACACTGCACATACCTTACTCCCCCTTCTAAAGAGAAACCTATCTCATCTTCCAGGGCTCTCAGCATACCTGTTTTGCTCTGAAAGCAAATACTCCCAAGGATTTTTCGCTTTACAAATATTCTTGAATGATAATTCAGAACAAAGACAGTTATATTCTTACTCATAAGACATATAGAAGTGTGAGAGACCCATGGAGAAATGTCTCCTAATGTCAGCAAGTTCATTAAGAGGAATTATGTATTTATAGGCATTTGAGTAGTGTCAGAGTAAGTTTACTTCACAGTAAAAAACAAAGAGCCTGGCACAATTCTGGGAGTTAACTTTTCTGTCACATGGAAGTGAAGATAACATGAATTTCAGTTTTCAGGCGCTAAGCAAATAGGACATACAATGTTAATATATGTAACAGTGATGGTTTAATTTGCAAAAGAAATAATCTTCAGGTATTTTTATTCAATAATGATTCAGCATGACATTAAACAAAATCCCAGCTCTCTCATTGTTATTTCCAACTTTTGTATAAACTTTCATAATCTGTGACTAGAACATGCTTGTTCATAACTGGATGTCTCTGAATGGATACTGAGAATGCCTTTCTCTTGCTTTTGCTGTTTATACAGTGAACTTTGCCTCTTACCTACTTCTTCAAATCTTACCTAGATTTGTTGACCAAGAGCAGTGTGCATAGAAGTCTGTAATATTCTAGGGAGAAAAAAAATACTTTTGAGGGGCTTCCCTGGTGGCGCAGCAGGTTAAGCGCCACACTGTGAAGCATCTGCAGTAGAGCAACACGAGTTCAATCCCTGGCCAGGGAGGAGACCCACATGGCACAGCAGACCTCTCCTGCCTCGCCCTCTGCTCTCCTCAGCAGTGTATTTTTCCGTTGATCTGCCTATTCTACTCCCCACTCTGTCTCTGGTGAATCCTCTCACCTCCCTGCAGTTCTGGCCTATACCCCAGCTCTCCTATGCATAAATAAATAAATCTTAAAAAAAAACAACTTTTGAAACACTAAGATATTTGGTAAGTTTGCTCATGTCTCAGAAGAAAACAAGCAGTGTGTCTCCAACCATGGATTCATCAATTATATTAATATTTTCAAAAAGCAAGCTTTCTGTTTTCTCCAGTTTGTCATTTTCTATTTTGTTGATTTTTCCTCTAATCTTTATTTTCTTTTCTGTTAACTTATGTTAGATTTGATCTTTGCTTTTAGGCTCCTAAGGTGGAACTTATATCAATGCTATTAAATGTTTCTTCATGTCTAGTATAAACTTTTAGAACTATAAGTTCCTCTCCAAACATTGCTTTCATTGCATCCTGCATATTTTGATATGAAGTATTTTCATTATTATTCAGTTCATTATTTCATTATTATTCAGTTTTTGGAGTCTCATTAGGATTTCTTCTTTGACTCATACTTTATTTCCAAATAGTTGGAAATTTCCAATTGTTCCAAATTTCCAAATAGTTGGAATAATTTTTATTAATATATTGTCTTTCACACACTGTGTTGGGGTGTAATTTTTATATCAAAACCAATTCTCAATTCAGATGTACAATTTGATGAATTTTAATGGATAAGCCTAATGATATCAATGTTGGCAAATATCCCTTAGATTTCTTCCCACTCCCTTACAATTCATCAGTCTCTTTGCTTTAGGCAGGTTAAAATGACTAAAAAGATAGACTGTATAAATAATAATCAATATAAACTTGGATTTGGTTATATTAATATACAAAGTATACCTCAAAACAAGAAATATTACCAGGACAAAGACAGATATAAAATGATCATTTAGATGAACATGAAACGTTGTCCAAACAGACCAAAAATCTCAACAAAGAAAATACATAAAATGAAAAAGTTAAATACAGTTCTTAACAATCAGGAGAAGTATCCTAGCTACTTCTAAAATTTCTTTTTCAAGGAAAAACAAATTAGATTTGCTCTAGAATAAAGCTTGTTGGCTACAGAAAATTGAAGAACATAGTGCAGGATAAAACATGAGTGTATATAATAAGTTACAAAAGCTTTGAGGAACTGAATTTTATTTGCCATACTATATAATATCTGAGTTTGGAAGAACATAGACAGACTGTGCTAAAATATTGGCAAAGTTTGCTTGATTTTGATGGGTTTATTTATAAAGATATTTTAATATCCTTTACTGCCAATGACTAAATTAATGCAATACTGGAATTTTATTTTCTTCCTGTGAAAATATAAATTGATCTTGAAATATTTAGTCTGCTTTTAACAAGAGGAATAAAAGGTTATTCTTTACCTTCTGGGTAGTCTGCAAATTTAGCAGAAATCCTGTATATCATCATAATAATTTTCTATAATTTTTGCTGACTTTATTATGTTCCTGATTATTTTCTTTAAAGTTCTCTTTGGGAGAGCTAAATTCCTTATAGTTGTATACTTTCTTTTTATTGTAAAATATTGTTATCACTTGATGCAGTAAATCTAGTACTTGTTACTACTTACAAGTAAGTATGCTTTTGTCTTAACCAGATGACCAAATCTTTTCTGATAATTCTTCATTTTGTTTACTTAAGATCCTAAATTCAGAAAAAATAAAAATTTTAGGATGTTTTTTTCCCTTTAGTCAATTGCAGTAAAATATACATAACATAAAATTGACCATCTTAACCTTTTTAAGTGTACATCTTGCTGGCATGAATTGCATTTCCATTGTTGTACAACAATCACTACCACCCATCTTCAGAACTTTTACATCTTTCTCAACTGAAACTTACTACATTTTAAAAAGTAACTCCTCTTTCCCACTTTCCCTGTCCCCAGCAACTGCCTTTCTGTTATCTGTCTCTAATACAGCTACTCATTGTGGCTCACATCAGTGACATCATAGAATACTTGTCCTATTTTGACTAATTTATCTCACTTAGATTATCTTCAAGATACAGCACATGCTGCAGTATGTGTTAGAATTTTTCTTGTTTCTTATGGCTGAATACTTTTGCAATGTTAAGTATGATCTACATTTTGCTTATGCACTCATTCTTTGGTGGACTTTTTTTTAAAAAAAAGATTTATTTATGCATACAAGAGCTGGGGTGCAGGCCAGAGGTGCAGGGAATGAGAAGATTCAACCGGCACAGAGTGGGGAGCAGAACAGGCAGATCTACTGAAATACACTGCTGAGGGGAGCAGCGGGAGAGACAGGGGAGGTCTGCTGTGCCATATAGATCACCTCCCTGGAAGAGGGCGGGAATCAAACTTGTGCTCTAGTGGCTGTGGATAGCTTCACAGTGCTGAGACTTAACCCCTTGTGCCACCAGGGAGGCCCTGATGGACTCTTCATTTGCTTTTATCTTAAAGCTAAAAGTGGTTTTTTTGTGAGTGAATTTTTTTATATTTGTGAATAATGTTGGTATGAATATGGCTGTACAAATGTCTATTTAAGACTATTTTCAATTGTATTGGGGTACTTGAGAACTGGAATTGCTATGTCATATGGTAATTCTATGTTTATATAACATTATTATTGTTTTTAGGAATCACTGTACCAGTTTGCAGAGCTCTGCATACCTGAAATGTTCATGGTTCCAATTTCTCCATAGCTTTGTCAACACTTTTTATTCTCTCTTTTTTATAATAGATAGCTAATGGTTGTGAAGTGATAGCTCATTGTGGTTTACATTTATATTTTTCTAATGATTAACAATTTGAACATTTTCTTAACATTTTTTAAAGACTTATTTATTTATGCATACAACAGCTGGGGTACAGGTCAGAGACCAGGGAGGTGAGAGGATTCACCAGACAGAGAGGGGAGCAGAACAGGCAGACCGACTGAAACACACTGCTGAGGGGAGCAGCAGGGGCCAGGCAGGAGAGGTCTGCTGCACCATGTGGGTCCCCTCCACCATGTGGGTCCCCTCCCTTGCCTAGGTAGGGATCAAACTTGTGCTGCAGTGGCTGGGTTTTGCTTCCTAGTGCATTGCTTAACCCACTGGGCCACCAGGAAGGCCCAACAATTTGAACATTTTTAATGATTTCATCCATCATCATCTCTTATGCCTCTGAACTTTTCCTCCCTTCCCCTGCTTCTGACCCTCAGAAACCTCACTTTGTTTACTAGTATTCACTAGTTTTGCTAGGTTTTTAGCTTTGTTGAATTGTCTGCTACCTAAAATTTCAAACGTTTTCTTTGTCACTCTGATTTTTTTACAACGTGTAATTTCATCAAATGGCAGCATTTCATCTTGACTTGTGGCAGAATAACATTCAATTGTCATCATATATACTATGAAATTCACTTATATATGATTTCTATAGCAACTTTAAAAATGCAAACCATATGTGAAATGTATTGATATATAAAACACTGAATATTAAAAAAGTTGGAAAAAAAGAAAGTGCAAGTGGGAGTCTAATAGCTAACATGTATTATTCATTCCCTATGCCCAAGGTCTTATGTTAAACAAATTACCTATTTTCATAACAACTTTGGAAGGTAATCTATCATGATCTCTTCTTTACCACAGAAGAATCTGAGGTATAAAAGGGTTAAGTGATTTTGCTAAAGACCACACAGCTAGTGAGTGACTGATCTAGAATGTGGAAACAAGTCTCCTAACCCAAAGTCCCTGTGGTAACAGCTTTACAGTGTTAATCAGTGACCAAGGTGTTCAGGAGATGTGAAAATTCTCAGACTCCATCACCAAATCTACAATGAGAGTGTGGCACTATGTTAAATTGCCAATGTAATTTATAAATAAGTTAGAAATATTTTACATTGCTTTGATAATACCTTTTCTTTTTGATTTAGCTCATCCTGAGAAATTCCTGAGCAGATCTGTCAAGTGAAAGGATAATTTTGTACAGATGAAATAATATTTATATAAAACTTTAAGGTTTTGCAAAGTAGATTGACAGTCTCAAGAGATTTGTTAATGCCCTCATTGTCCATGATATAATCTTATCCAGGCAAAACATATTGATAGAATTCTTATGACAAAATTATATATAATATACTCCAACACAGAAATTTACTCCTCTCAATTTTGATACTGTTAGTTACTATAGTAAATCAATCTCATTCATTTAGCTATGAAGCAGCATTTCTGCTCCTTTGGTAGTTATAATCTGTTCTTCAGCAGTTCCAAAAATTGTACTCTTAAATAGTTCTTCATGAGAAGGACTGACAAAACTTATGTTAAAATGAAAAATCGTAATGCTTAATTCATGTATTGTGAAATGATTACTATACCTCAAAACAAATTTTTCATTTGTGGAAAATCTATGAAAATATTCTATAAATGCTACTTTGTCTCATTGATAATAAAAACAACTATAAAAAACCATAAAGGAGTTGAGCTTTGCAGTTGAATTTTGAAAAAAACATGCTAAAATTGCAAGGTCAAAAAGGTGGGGTTTTTTTTATGTGTTATATATAGTTACATATGTATAAAAATATATTTAGTCCACAAATAAAACATTCATTTTAAATATTATTTTTGACAAAAGTAATCTTATATAAATAATGCAACAGAAATTAAGCACTTTAAAATATTCTAAATTATTTTATATAAGTATTACATTGCCCTTGTCCATATGCTAAAAGAAAGATCCATAACTTAGATTCACTTTTTTATTGTATATTAAGCAAAAATGGGCAATATTTTTTAAAACTTGAAGGAAAGTTTACAAATTAAAAATGTTAGAAAATATTGAGTTTATAGCATACTTAATAAAAGCTAATAGTCTGTGTTAGTTAAAAACAACAACAACACAGGGGGTCTCCCTGGTGCTGCATGGGGTTCAGTTGCAGCACTATCAAGCTATCTGCCGTTTCCCGGCCAAGGTGCTGACCCACATGGCTCAGCAGACCTCTCCTGTATCGCCTATGGCTTCCCTCAGCAGTGTATTCAGTGGATCTACCTGTTCTGCTCCCATTCTGTCTGGGGTGAATCCTCGCACTCCAGCACCTCTGTTAAACAGAATCCTGTTAAACGTGGCTGACAGTGTAGGGACAAAACTGTAGCTTGATCTGCATTTGTGATTTTATCACGTTTGTTTTTAGCCTAGACCCCAATTCTTGTATGCATAAATAAATAAATAAATCCTTGAAACAACCCCACCATTTATATAAAATAATTTCAATAAAGAAGGATTTTTTTCCCCGATAGATGTATATGTAAGTTCTAATTCTAAGCATTTATAAGACTCTGTAACAAGGCACTGTTTTTTTGTTTTGTTTTTATTTTTCATTTTTAAAGATTTATTTATGCATACAGGAGCTTGGGTACAGGTCAGAATCAGTGGAGGCGAGAGGATTCACCAGAGACAGAGTGGGAAGCAGAACAAGCAACACACACTGCTTGGGGGAGCAGTGGGCGGGCGAGGCAGGAGAGTTCTGCAGCACCATGTGAGTCAGTCCAGGGATCGAACTCGCCGTGCTGTGCCGCGGCTGCTTCACAGTGCGACGCTCAACCAGCTGCGCCGCCAGGGAAGCCCTAACAAGGTACTGTTTTTAAAAAACATACTGACTCTGAGTGGAGTCATGGAGGTAGAGGGTCTTGGGCACTTTGGTGGGAGTAGTGGTGCATTTCAAGAGGTGTGAACGTGCACTAAAATGTATACTGTGAGTAAAATTACTTAAATATAAATACATATTTTTTTAAAAAATTGAAACTGATCAATATTTACATTAAAATTGCTTAAATTTTAATTTGTTTTACTGAACTCAAAAGAGTAATTTGGCATCTTGCTCATGTTATCTTCCTGCCTATCTGTCTACTTAACTACTTACCGACCTACTTAACACGCACAATCTTAACTCTGTTTACTTGACAATAATTTGGCAGCTGAAAATGGAAACATACATAGGCTCTGTGAATAGGGATAGGATAAACCGCCTTTCTTTTTCTCCAGTCTCTGGACCTCATAGATGTTTTACTAATGGCAAATTCAATATGTTGGAGACTTTCAAAAAAGTTAAAAAGTTCTTCTTCTTTATGAAATATAAGCTAGTACTAGAACAGCTTCAAAGAAGACTATCTTGAATCATTTGTGTGTACAGAAAAGAATCTTCAGGAAACTGTTGTTTGAGGATACTTTCATCTTTGGTAATTGTTGGCCATCTCTTTAGCTTCAGAAGTTATTTGTGGAAAACTTTTTATCTCCCTGCCCCTTCATATGACTTCTAGATCCCATGCAGTGCTCTGAGATGTTATCCTGAACTTCATTACTACTTTACATAGGGCATTTGTTCACTGTAATATTCAGATTACATATAGAAATTCTGGCCTGCATTTATGCTGCTAATGTTGCCTCACGAATATATAAAAATGGACATTGAAGTCAGTATCTACCATAGAAAATAGTGGGAAATCAACAAAACAATAATTTTGGATAGAAGATAGATCTGAGGACTATTTTTAGGAAGAAGAAAAGCCAAAAGCATTCAATATTCTGAATTCCATTTGGAGGAAATTTAACAAGTTGGTGATTTTCATGTATCTCCTATTAGCACCAGTCAAACCTAGTCCTGTTATTAAATTAAAAAAAAAAGAAACAGCTAAATGGATTACTGTTAACTTGAATATAAACTCTAGACAATGAACAGATGATTTGGTGTCATCCTGTCATGCCTGAGAAATGGAAAAGAAAGAAGTCAGGCATCAAGTCACACCAATGCCAGTTGAATTTTGAGTTGAAGAGCAATTATGTTATTATTGAAGTAAAAAAACAAACAAACATACATATTGGGTTAAAATGATTTATCAACCAAAGAAGGATCAACAAAATCATTTTTCAAAAACAATTTTGAAAAAGCAGACTTTTTAAAGTATCTCCTGCTATCTCCAATCTAGTGGTTCTAATTATTGGCAACAATTATTATAAATCCAATTTCAAAACGGGTGTTCATACACTTATTCTGCAAACATGTATGTATATATTGTGCTGTATCTATACTATACCAATACTACAGTATTGATGAGATGCTGAGGATCCAGATAAGTTAGCAAGAGGACCAGAAAAGATAGGTTTAAAATGTATTTGAGGGAGGGTATATAGAATACAAAACTTACAAGAAGAAAAGGAATGTTTTGTAGTTTAAAAAGAAGGTATCAATACTCTCTCAAACATAAAATGCACCTTCTAATGATTTTATTTTTCTCATCAATTAATGAAGTCATAGATGTCACAGTTAATTTAAATGAGTTAAAAAACACACATATATACAGATTAAGTAGGCTTAAATGATAATGAATATAGTTGCAAAACTACCTTATTTCATGGGAGATGAAGAGAAATCAATAAACCTGTAGCTGTAATTTTAGACATTATTTTTCTGAATTGCTGTTAGTAATCTGTAACTTATAAGAATTATAAAAAACTCAAAGACAGTGAAAAGGATGGAGAACTTGTAGCATCAGATACAGTAATAATGTGCTTAGACAGGGCCTGATTTTCCATTGAAGTGATCCTTTTGATCCATTTCAAAAGGAAGGAGGTAATAAAATTAATTTAAAATGTATTGAGTTTATATTTCCTTAGAGATTTAAAAATAAATCCTGTCAAATGCTCTTTATATTTGACATTCGTAATGGGTGTTATATTTTCAGAAAGGACTAACAACAAGGCTTATATAGTGTTGAGAATGTTTATTGATCCAAAATTATCAGCATGATCACTAAAAAATATTAAGAAAATAGACTCCAGTTAGATTGCAAAAGTTCAAATGCTGACCTTATTACTAACTACCTATTAACATTGAAAAAGTTGTTTACTTTCTCTATAATTTAGCTTCTTCATTACTGAAAACAAAGTAACTACGTATTTCCTAGGATTTTTGAGAGGATTTCTTGAGATAATAAATGCAATGTGCTTGATATTGGTAATCACTGATTAAGTGGAATTTACTCATATTCTGAGATAAAGATGATTAATATTTCAAGTCATCTTTTCAAGAATACAATTTAATGGAAGACTATAATGTCAGTCAAAAACCCTTTTCTGATAGCAACTTTTCTCACTTTGCTGAAATTTGCAGTCGTACATCTTCTCTGTTCCATTAACTTAAAAAGCAACCTCACGGCCTCCCTGGTGGAGCAGCAGGTTGAGCACCGCACTGTGAAGCATCATTGGGGCACTGCAGCGTGAGTTGGCTAGTTCGATCCCCGTCCAGGGCAGGGACCCACATGGCGCAGCAGACCTCTCCTGCCTCGCCCACTGCTCTCCTCAGCAGGGTACTTAGGTCGATCTGCCTGTTCTGCTCCCCGCTCTGTCTCTGGTGGATCCTCTCACCTCTCGCACCTCTGGCCTGTACCCCAGCTCTTGTGTGCATAAATAAATAAATCTTAAAAAAAGGGGGGGAGGATTGTTAGGATTTAAAATATTAAAAAAAAGGAACCATCCTCATAAGCTGTTGAAGGAAGCATCATATTTTCCAGAAAGGATTAACAAGGCATATATAGTGTTAAGAAAGTTTATTGATCCAAAATTATCAGCATGATCACTAAAAATTATTAGAAGCAACAACCTTTGACTGACTTCACTCATGAAAGTATCACCTTATCATCACTTATACCTTCATGGCATCTTAAGTCCCACAGCTTTTACCTGCCAGTGAATATATTCCAAATAGATCCAGATGCTGAGTCACAGACAGTATTGTCTGATTTCTGCGCCATAGCAGGTATATATGGATCAAATAATTTTCAAAATTCCAAAACATTGTCTCAAATAGAGAAAATTCTAAAGCAAGAGTTAGGTATATTATTAAAAGGACATGTCCTGGGTAAATCCTATTCTGAAGAATAATGGTAAGGAAATATTAAAACAAAACAGTTTTATACATGTACCCTAGTGGCTGAAGCAAGGAGCCTGCAATGTCTTTTACAAAAGCAGTAAGTCCTTGAAAAATCTCAGCTATGTTAAAAGAAAATACTTAAGAAAAAATACTAGAAAGAACACAGATCAAATTGTTAACTAAAATTGAACTGGGATAATGAATTTATGACACTCCCTTCTTTACATCTTAATTGTGCTCCTCAAATTTTGTATAATGGAATATTCCAATGTTTAAATAAAAATAAAGGAAATCAAAAACCCTCAAACGACTTGAACTTGCCCTTTTGAAGCCTCAGACAGAAGAGAAGGGAAAGATGTAGACACATGAGGAAATATAAATCATCTTAATTTAACTTTTTTTTCCACTAACCACCGACAGCTATGTCAAAATAACAAACATTTTCCTATGTCACCAATGCAGAAAATATTATTTTCATATTGGGAATACACTTGAAGAGTTATGGAGCACCTGGCAAAAAAAAATAGCCAACTTTATAATATAAAGTTTTGTATTCCCCTGGTAAATGCATGATTGTTTTTCCAGCTTTAACAATAACAAGATGTAAGCATTTCTGTTAAGGTTACTAAGTTACTTACTCCCCAGTTTCTGTAGTAGCCAATTTTTTTTTTGGAGAGCTTTGGTGAACCCTGAGTGCTCTGTGTTTGAATGGAACTTCTTGTCCCTTGTAATGATTGTAATACACATAATGTTACTCAAACAAAAGAGGTGAAAATGAGAAGAGACAATCAATACAGGATTTAACGTCAAAAATAGGAAAATGCTCTTTTTTAAAAATATATTTTTGACATCAGTTGTGGTCCCAAGGAACCCACGGCCATTCCTCCCATGCACCATCACCTCAGTCTTCTGTGCTCTTTCTGCTCTCAACCCATTCCCTCGCCCTTCCCCACAAAATGTTTCTGATTGTCCTTGTCTGAAAATAGCATTTTAAACTGAGCATGCTAATGGACTAGAGCTGGAGAGTTGTTTCTTTTGTTTGACCCAGAAAGGAATGCATAGGTTACATACATAGACTCCCCTTTCTATGGTAACTGCAACTTGCCCCAGGGCAACAGGAAATAAGGGAAAAATTCTTACTGCATGTCTGCATGGAGTTAAATAGGTGAAGCTTTAGGGAACAATGAGATTTCACCAGGATCTAGCTTTGACTTCACAAAGGACCTTTTGCCCATCTGCTCTTTTCCTTTCCCTAGGCTTTCAAAGCTTTCTCTTAACAATCTGTCATAAATGTTCTTAAAGTGTAAATACTATCTTATAGGTCATTATGTTAGGTTTCTCATTCACAATGGGGAATATATTCACAACTATAGGTAGTGATGCTTTTGAGAGACAGGTCAAAGAGAACAGAGTCCTTTGGTGACTTTTACATTACACTCCTTAGCTGCTTTCTTATAAAGCCATAAAGTTAGTCTTATTCAGAAAAATGTACATATTTTTCTATTTATAGTTGAGATAAAATATAAAACTTAGCACAAATATTCAGGGTACAGTTTAGCCATGTTACATATGTCCACATTGCTGTGCAATGCATCTTCAAAGCTTTTTTATATTACATGTGTAGACTACATAATCATTAAACAGTGATTCCCCATTTCTCCCTCCTTCCAACACCTGGCAACCACTAGTCTACTGTTTATATGAATTTGACTGCATTTTATAGCTCATATAACTGAAATCATAGTGTTTCCTTTTTTATGACTGGATTATTTCACTAAATGTTCTAACTTCCATCCTTGCTGTAATATGTGACATGATTTACTTCCTTCTTAAGGCTAAATCATGTCCAATTGTGTATATATACCATATACATTTGAGTTGCTTCCACCTCTTGGATGATGTGAATAATGCTATTATGGACATGGCTGTGCCAATAATTCTTTGAAATCTTGCTTTAAATACTTTTGCATATGTGTACTGAGGTGGGAATGCTGAATTGTGTGTTAAATATATTTTTAAAATTTTGAGAAAATTATTACCGTTTTTCATAGTAGCTGCACCATTTTGCACATCCAGCAATAGTGCACAAGGATTCCAATTTCTCTAAATTTTACCAACGCTTGATATTTTCTGTTTGTTTTGTTTTTTTAATGTAGACATCCTAATAGGTATGAAATAACTCCTCATGGTGTTTTTGAAGATTTATATATACATATTTTAAAATATTTTATTTATTTATTTATGCATACAAGAACTGGGTACAGGTCAGAGTTGCGGGAGGTGAGAGGATTCATCAGAGACAGAGTGGGGAGCAGAACAGGCAGATTGACTGAAATACACTGCTAAGGGAAGCAGTGGGCAAGGCAGGAGAGGTCTGCTGCACCACCTGTGTCCCCTCCCTAGCTAGAGATCGAACTTGCACTGCTGTGTTGCAGATGCTTCACAGTGTGGCACTCAACCCACTGTGCCACCAGGGAGGCCCTGAAGATTTATCTTTTTAACAGTATTATATTTTGGCATTATACAATACAACTTTTAAGTGTTGCCTATGACTCTAAATTCATCAAATTACCATATTGTACCCTTGCAATGTTACAATACTTGACAAACAATAACAATTCAAAAAGCTTAGTGATTTGCCAAGATTCATAGACCATTATTGAAAAATTGGGAGTTAAATTGTAGCTATGAATCTGTCCATTTGTTTACACCTTAACACCTCACATTTATGTTCTGTTATAATTTCTGTTCTGTTATGATTATATATGTTCTGTTATGATTGCCACCAAATTTTATGAAGTTGTGTTTTGCATTTCCACATGTTAACAATAACAAAAACTTTACAAATTAGTTAAGTAAAAATTAAGACAAAGTAGAAATAAAAAAAGACAGTTTAAAAGATCGATGAAACTAACCATTGGCTTTTTGAAAAGATAAACAAAAGAGACACACCTTTCATAGGCTCATTAATCAAAAAGCAAAAACAAATAGAATCAGAAAGGAAGTTATAATAGACAACATAGAAATACAAAGAAGTGTAAGAGACAACTGTGACCATCTCTGTGTCAACAAATTGGATATTCTAAAAGGTATGGATATATTTGAAGAATTTATAGTCTAAGACTGAATCAGAAAGAAATAGAAAGCCTGCACAGATCTAATTTCCAGCAAGGAAATTGAAACAAAAATCTCAGTCTTCCCAAAGAAACAAAAGCTCAGGACCAGATGGTTTCACTAGTGACTTCTACCAAAACTTCAAAGACAAACTAATACTTATCCACTTCAAACTCTTCAAAAAATCGAGGAAATGCTTCCAATTGTATTTTATGAGGTCATTACTCTGATATGAAAAGCAGGCAAGGATATCATACAAAAAAGAAAACTATAGTTCAATATCCCTGGTGTACATAGATGCAAAAATCTATAACAAAATATTAGCAAACCAAATTCAACACACTAGATTAAAATGATAAATACATTAAAAGGATCATAAGTCCCAATAAAGTGGCATTTATTTCAGGGATGCAAGGATAGTTCAATATCTGCAGATCAATTCATGGACTTCACTATACCAACAAAAAGAAAGATAGAAACTATATGATCCTATCAATAGATGCAAAGAAAGCATTTGAAAAGCTCCTACATTTATTTATGATAAAAATTCTTAGTAGATTGGGGATAGGAAGAATAAACATACTACAACATAATAAAGCCCACGTATGCCAGACCCACAGCTAACACCATGAAATGATGAAAAACAGAAAACTTTTCCTCTAAGATCAGGTATAATATAAGGATATACACTCTCACCACTAATAGTCAGCATAGCATTACATGTCTTGGCTAGATCAAGTAAACAAGTGAAGGTAAGAAAAGGAATCCAATTTGGAAAAAAGTAAAAAACTATTACCATTTGCAGACGAAATGTGTGTGTGTATGTGTGTAAAATTCTGATATTGTAGTCTCTGCATCATGAGAAGCAATATTCCTTGGGAATTTAGCAATGAAAATTCTTAGGCCCCATGCCCAATCTAGAGAATCATAAGCTTGGTTGTAGCCCAACAAATTTATTAAAAAGGATTTAATAAATCCTTCAGGTGATTTTGATATACATTGAAGTTTGAGAACCAATAGCCCTAGATAATCTTAGGACTTTCCCTCCTAATATAACATTGAAGAGATACAATATCCAACTTTTTGCATCACTTTCAAATTTTGTCTATAATTTTTCATAGTAAATACAAGTTCTACAAGTTTAGACTCTTTATTTTTCCCAGATTTTGAGAATGACTCCCAAATATCACTTCTACATTTAGGACCATCTTCTGTTTCTTACTCCTCAGGTACTTTTATAGAATGAGTTCCAAATATTGAATAAAGATATAAGCTAATATTATAAATAAAAAATCTTTGTGCATATAACTTCATGTAACTGATGGAAAAATATGAGAGATATGTGTTGTAAGTCAAATTACAGTGGAGACTAGAAAGCTCTATATATGCCATATTAGACTTTAGAAGATTTTTTACCTCTAATGCTGGTAATTATTTCTTCTGCATACTAAAGGTTATTGTTAAATGAATAGTTTTATTTTTGCACAATCCTAGCAAAATTACAGTTCTTTTAAGGTGTCCTGACTGAACTAATTTCTACTCTCAGTTTTTATAAATTTATTTTTTTTATACAATTCTGCCAGTATAAGGAGGGAAACACTTCCAACAGTAACATGTTCTACTTCACACTGATTCTCATGAGTCATTTCAATAGTGTGTTATTTTGAAGGTCAACAGCTGGCAAGAAAAAATAGTGCATGAAATTTAAAACAACAGAGAAGAAATAGTGCATGAAATTTAAAACTTCATAGTACTCAAAAAGAAATCTCTACACATAAAGAATATTTCTGCATTTAGATTTTCTATACAAGATATTATATCAACATATACAAGATATGTTGATATAAGCATGGTGTAACAAACTGAAAGAAATAAAAAAATCAATTTTTTAAAAATGTCTCTCTTTTTGTTACAGGGCAGGGAGAGGAGCGCTCAGAACCCTCAAGCCTGCCCTCTCTGAATGGGTTCTGCCATTTGCCGCATTAAGACAAACATACAAAACCTTTAATGGAAAGGAACTTTAATACAACTAGGGTACAATAAAGAAAGAACAAAGAATATAGTTACCTAAGTTAAGCATCCAAAGTTACCCATCTCCTTGAGGGTAAAAGTCCAGCCGAATAGGATTGGCCTAAAGCAAGGCCCAAAAACCTGGCACACATCTAAAGGACCTTCGCCAAATCTGTTACAGGGCAGGGAGAGGAGCACTCAGAACCCTCAAGCCTGCCCTCTCTGAATGGGTTCTGCCATCTGCCGCATTAAGACAAACATACAAAACCTTTAATGGAAAGGAACTTTAATACAACTA